>JBBPCS010044082.1:0-19916 GCA_037974645.1 Hollardia meadi
CCCTTCTTTAAGGGTGGTGCCCCGAGGTGATCTAATGTAAATTAGATCCTATTAATTAATATAATTAATAATTATTTAGGATAATTATTAATTATTTTTGATAGCCAAATTTAATCTATTTGTTGTCACCTTGTGTCCCAACAGGTGTCTGCTGTATTCTAGAGCTTTGGACAGGTGTCTCTACTTCAGAAAGATCTCCCAATGGAGCAATTAAGGCAAAAGCTGCATGAGCTAATGCGCACTGGGCTGCATTCAAGAAAGTGACAGTATGACGGATGTTACACAAAGCTCTGATTTTTCAGACGACTGAATGTGCCCTATTAGGAGTAGCGGTTGTGTGTTTTGTTTTGTTTTTCAGAGCTCCTATGGTTAAGTGGCTGCTTTAATTAGGCAAACATTATTGTGCAGTCATTCAGTAGACAGTGTTAAGTCAAACAACTCAGTTAAGCCTTACACTCAGACTTAACTCCCAATTAAGCCACATTTGTTCTAACTGTCGGGTTTTACAAATCTAATCAGAATGCCTTTGAAAGGGCAATCTGCTCACAGCAGCCTGTACTTGTGTAATGTAATGTAATGTCTCTGTTTGACACCCGCATGATCTTTGAGGCTGTTTTGGTTTGTTTTGGTTCGGCCGTAGCGCTGCTGTTGGTTGTATAGCAGAGAAGCATCATATTAAGGGCTGCCATGGTTTTGATTTTCTCCTACCACTGTGAAATGTGGAGTGATGGTGGCAAAATTAAAATGAAAACTATTTAATACAACACACAACAGTAAGGAGACGTCCATAAGAGCAGCTAAACACCTCTGAATAAAGTCTACAATTTGTTTATAATGCAGGTGCTCAGCACTGAGCTATAAGAGACCATGTAAAGGACATAAATAAAGGACAAAATGGTGAAACATGTACATGGAAAGAATTTAAAAGAATCTGCTATTTTATGTGACTGACCTAAAATACACTTTTTATGTAGCCTTGACTCTGGAAATGCTTGAACAAAGTGAATGCATATAAAATTATTCACTTCATGAGTGAATAAAGTGCAGTTTTCCAGAGATGCTATAAAAGAGAATAATGCAGAAAATGAACCAATAGATGCTTTTCCAAATATTTTCTTGATAAAAAATGTTCCCCGACACATTTTAAGGTAAACAAAAATACTTGAATATTTAACTAATATTTTGTTTAACATGGTTTTTCTTTAAAAAAAAACGCTGAAAAGGAACTGGAAGCACATCTACTCGTTCTCCCTCATTGACAAATTCGGGATCTATGAATCACAGGCCTTATGCCCCTCCCACCACCGCAGTGTGCGCTCGGTTGACTGGTAAAAGATCAGTGCGCATCAAGATGGCTAGTGTTAGACGAAACATGGGAGAGATGTTAATGTTACATGTTTGAGCCTCAGTCAGACTGGACTCAGATGTATCAGAATGCGAAGTGTAGTTAGCATCTTTTGTTTATGTTGTTTGTTAGCTTGTAACTGGCAGTGGTGATACAGCGATAGTGCTTATGAAACATAAAATATGGTTTGTTCACATCTTGATACTGGCTCAGTTTTTCAGATTATATTTTATATTATACGGTTTAGTTTTTTTGAGGTACCAAATCTAGCTTGCCCGGCGTACATTTGAATCTCAGATATCGTTACAGTAGTGGGCCAATCACAGTCACATTGAATTGAAGAATGGTTGCAGTGATTGGCAGCAAAAACAAGACAAAGAAACAGTCTCTTTTTTTGTAGATATACCGTAGATTAAAAAAAACAAAAAACAAATGCAGGAATCATTTGACTGGAGGATTTCCGATACTACTTGTTACTTGGTTATTTTGGTCAATACCTTAAAGGTATTAGTTGCTGATACCCAGCCATAATAATGGGTATAACTATGGCTGATTTGTGACTAAGTCAAAGCCAAAATATGCACTAGATGTTAAAGGAGAACTAGATCAAATCAAACAATGGAGAGCTTGACCATGAAAGGAGAGATGGCAACTGAGCATCAAAAGAAAGGAAAAGGGCAACGACACCAGTACATTGTTCTTATGTCTGAAAATGTGTGTGTGAGTGTTGTGGGCATTGAAGTATTGAACAAAGAGCTGTAGATCAAACCCCACACACATTACTTTGTCCTTGCGTCATCTGGGACGGTGAACAGATTAACACCTATTGCATCAAGCCGAGGCACCTTCCACCCGGCAATTATCGCCTGTTCAATTGAAGGGTGGGAGTGAATATGAACTTAAGCCGCTTACTTTTTCCCAGTTGAACAAAAGGAATTGTCAGGATGGAGAAAGAAAAAAGACGGGCCCACAGTAGCATTATGGAGAGGCATTATATTAAAATGTGATTAAGAATAGAACTGCCTCAACCTGAACACCCAAATTGACCGGGTTGCCTAAAAAACAAACAAACAAACAAATAAAACAGCAGAGGAAGAAAGAGAAAGAGATGGAAGAGGAGAGAGGGGAAGTTTAATCAAATGCATACTTGAGATGGTGTCACAGTGGAGATAAGGAAGGCCAAGGAGATGAGTGATTGTGAATCAATGGCCTCTGGGCACGCTGCTCTCCTCTCCGTCGCCAAAGAGTTAACCTTGTCGGTCAGCACTGATTCAAAATGCCTCCGCTACCAATATGCCCTTGAGCCCAGAGGCACACAAACCTCTTCATTTACAACCCGGCATTAGTGAATTGTTGCTTCTAGTCTCTACATTAGGCTCAGTATTTTCCTTTGAACCCCACACATACACATATGTGGATTTGACGATCTCCTGCCTGCATCTAAATGCATAATGAGATAATGCATCCAAATGCATTATGGGAAGGGATTGTTTTTTTCGTTGTCTTCTGACTGAGATTGCAAAACAGTTCAGGACGGTTCAACCAGTGGGTATTTAAAGACTGAACACACTTTTAATAAGCATTTTAAAGTAAACCTTTTCTTTTCAGACCCGTAACCTTCTCTTTTAGATCCCAAATACTCATGAGCCCTGCAATTACAGAGATCAATCACCAATTTGCCATGTGGTCAGGATCAAGAATCAGTTTGAAATGGATTATTTAGAAAAGATAATGCTGCGAACATTTTAAAAATGTTAAGTATTTAATTTATGAACATTGAAAAGTGAGAAATTGTCCTTTCACTGCTTCACCAATCTATCACTGTGAGAAACTGTAAAATTAGCCTATGATAAATCTGTATTGTTGTTATTGATGCATGTTTATATTAGATCATTTCTATAGAGAGAGAACACAAAAGGTGAAATGATGAATCCAGAGCATAGGAATAGATTTGTATGGCCTCTAGCTTAGCACAAAGGCAATGCTAATACCATTGTAAGTGCTCTGTGGGAAAAAAACAACAACAAAAAAACAGTAGCCCTCTTAATGAGTTTCAATAAAACCACAGTGCTGGCACAGCAAAATGTCCTATACAATGGCCTCCATCTAAAAATATGCAGTGTTCTCTGGCTAAAAAAGGTGAAACCAGCTCAACTTTTGAACACACTGACAAAGATAGACATTGTGATAACTTTTCATTATTTAAACTTCAGTACAGGGAGGCTCCTGGATGGTGTTTCTTTATCTTACTGGTACCTGAAACAATGTATCAATACTTGTTGAGGCCCTCTTGAGTTTCTATATGCAATGCTGTTTTCAATTAGAATGCCCAGAAAGCAGGGAGAAAATGCTAACCTATTTCAGTCGTCATTTGAAGTATTTACCTTTTCTGTGTTATTTTTGTAGTTTTGGCCTTCATAAAAAAAGTTTGATGGGCCAAAAAACACTTGCCATCAGATGATCAAAGGTCAAAGGAGAGAAGACAAAATAACGTGTCTGAGATGATATCTAAAATTTTGTTTGAAAAAAAAGAAAAAAGAAACAAAAGACAAAATAAGAATCATCAATCTATCCTGTAAGAAGAGCGTGACACGGACTACTCAATAATCAATTCTAAATAAAAGACAGTTCAACGCTAGCCATCTGCTATTGGACTTGATGCCTTATCAACACCGGAGCTCTGTCTCACTTTTTCTCCACTCTTGCCTGTTTTTTCTTTTTTTTAAGAATCCTTGTTTTACCCATCTGTCACATCACTCTCCTCTCTCACTCCCCTTACCCCACCTTACCCACATATACCATATGACTGTGGAGGAGGGAAGCGGAAAAAAATAGAGATCTGACTGACCTGACAAGATTAAGACACCTCAATGGATAAGATGCAGCATGCTGTGCTGTTGCTGCTGCTGCCGCTGGTGCTCGGGCTTTTGAAAGTGCATTTGAAATTGCCTCGGTGAGCTGATAAACAGAGTTTTTGGCAGGCAATGAGACTTTGCGGGGCATAATCTCACACAGCGAGGATGCGCTTGAGTGCCGGACAGCAAGAAATTCGATTAACGCCTCCTCCGGGGTCTTCCTCTTCCCCTTGGCCCCCATCCCCCACTGTAGAGGGTTGAATCCAGCTCTGGATATAGACCCCTTCACCCGCTACTGGCTAATGACAAAACTGCTGTTCCCCTGGCTGGAAAACCATCTGCTGGTGACAAGGCTTTTTAAGCAAACTCTATGCAGGCCAAGATGGCTGACGGGCTGGTTTCTTTAGGTATATATGTTTGTGTGTGTTCACCTGCTCACAAATGTGTGTTTTTGATCCTCTTTACACCTGACAATAAAATGTGTCATGGGTAATCAGATTGCAGTCAGGCTGTGGAAAATAAAAATGCATTAATTCAAGGTTTAAATACAACCAAGGTGACTGAAAGAGCGGATGAAGCGAGAGCAGAGACACGCTTTACCACCAGAGTGTGAATGCAACATGTTTCCAGTGCATATCTCAAATTAACAAATTCACTTTTGTGCATGAATCCAGCCAGACACTCAGTTCACACCTTACTGGTTTCCCTCTTCAACTTCTCTCTCGTCACTGCTGGGTCCATTAATTCAAAGAAGAGTGCTATCAAAAATTAAGTTCTGGAGCTCTTGATTCACAGGAGATGCAAATGTTTTTATGGAAACCAACTTTATGATAGAATATCTCTCCAAATTTGAATGGGGTAGACATTTTAAAAAAAATGCTTGAATGTTTTACTTGACACAAATGTTCTTGTGTGTTTACACTACTAAATGGTGTTATGGATTATGTTCACTAGTAAAATGTTTTCAAGTTCACAAAGCATTTTTTCAGTATTTAACCAAGAGGACAACCATTTCCAAGCATAAACCAAGTGCTTTCACTTACCCAGGGCTGTTTCTAGTTTCTCTTTTGGGGGGCCCTATGCAAAATGTTGTTTGGGAGCCCCTATTTCATGAAACTGTAGTGGGGGGGATTCCAAACCCTCTAAGGTGGTATGGAGCATGGATTTAACCGTGAAAAATGATGTTTGTTTTTTTCTCTCATATTCAAATAAAACATCTCAAGACCCCAGCAATCTAAACCTACAGAAAATGATAATAAATGGGAAACACTGGGGCTCCCCTACATCAAGAAACTCCTGAAAACTTACAGGGTTTACAGAATCTACATTATAACATCTGCCAAATGCGCATAAATGAGACAGATGCTGAACTTTCCTTAAAATGTTTATTTTAAATGTTAGGAACAAATTTGTGAAGGAATAAATGCTAAACATATATAAATACAAATTCTATATATATATAAAATAATACTAATAATATAAAATTAATACTACTACTATTACTAATAATGATACTAATAATCAGAATCATGAAGATAATAATAATAATAATAATAATAATAATCATGAAGATAATAACAACAATACTAACACCAATAATAATAGTAATAATAGTAGGCTTAAAACCTTCCTTTTTGATAAAGCTTATAGTTAGGGCTGGCACAGGCTGGCCCCTAGCTATGCTGCTATAGGCTTAGACTGCCGAGGGACTTCCCATGATGCACTGAGCTCCTCTCTCCTCCTCTCCACATTCATGTCCCATCATCAATGCATGATACTAACTTCACATCTTCCCCAGAGTCTGTGCTTTCTCGTCTTGCAGGTTCCCATGGATCGTGGTTGGACCTACTGCTGTGGTCCTGCTGGACGCCCACTGCTGCTATTATTATTATTATTATCATTTTTTAAATTATTGTTATTATTATTATTATTATTATTATTATTATTATTATTATATCTCTTATTATATTTAAAAATAATAGCTCCCACACCTACTACTGATTTTAACAGTAGTAATATTTCTACAGTTTTTATTATTACAGTTGCTTTGCATCTATGTTTGTGCCTGTCTCCACCCCTCCCCCCTGTCTCTGTCCCTCTGTCTCTTTCCCTCTATCTGTCTGTCCCCCTCTCTCTCTTCCTGTCTCTCTGTCCCTCTCTCTCTCCCTGTCTCTCCATCTCTCCCTCCCTCCTTCTCTCTCCCTCTCTCTCTCAATGCAAGCGGTCAAGGCCGCCCACCATAGAGCCTAGGGTCTGCTCCGAGGTTTCTGCCTTCGAAAAGGCAGTTTTTCCTTGCCACTGTCGCCAAGTAATAATAATAATAATAATAATAATAATAATTGATTGGATTTATATAGGGCTTTTCAAGGCACTCAAAGCGCTTCACATATTGTGGGGGGGGGACTCGACTCATCCACCACCGATGTGTAGCACCCACCTGGGTGATGCACGGCAGCCAGTTGCGCCAGAACGCTCACCACACATCAGCTATCTCGGTGGAGAGTAGAGGAATGAAGGAGCCAATTAGGGAACGAGGGATAAGTGATTGCTCATGGGGGAAATGTTGGGTCTCTGTAAATGAATAATTAATAACTAATAATAAAGAGTGTGGTCTAGACCTACTCTACATGTTAAGTGTCATGAGATAATTTTTGTTGTGAATTGGTGCTATATAACTAAAATTTGATTTGATATGATGTTGGAGAACAGCTGTGAACAAGCTTCATTTCAGTGAGTATAATATACTGCATATTTAATGATGGCATTGGTGGCAACACATTCACTCTCTAATATTCACTCAACTCCTTAGGGATATGCTCTTCGGCCAAAAGCTCCACTGTCTTCACTAGCTAGCTGCTTTGGTGCTGGATGGATAGTGAACAGTTGTTTTAACAAAGTTTTATCACTGCAAACAGCTATTGATCAGAGCAGTGAAACAACTTTACCAAAACAGTAAAGTTGCAGATGAGATACCAAAACAAAAAGCTGAAAGAAACTAAAACACTCCTTAGCTGGGGAAAGTGCAGAGTTGGGTGATAGTTCTCCGAGTGGACAGACAGACAGAGAGGCACGGTTGGGAGGAGGACCTGATTGGGTTGACAGCAGCGGGTTGCCCTGTGAAGAATGTAGGCTCCATAAGTGTTTGGTTCCCTGCTTCATGTGAACGCTTGCTGTCTGAAAGGAATGAAAAGGCACCACCTTGTTGTGAGGTCAGGGGTCAGTGTAGGTCTGAATGCTCATTTATCTCAGACCAGGACATGGTGAGGGTGAAAAACTCATTGCTTATGGTCAAGTAGTGATTCAAGTCAGATCAGCTGCCAGTTACACCAGCTGTTCATAAGATCAAACTTGACCTGCTTATAATTTCTAAAAAAAAAAGTTTTTATTTGGAGGAGATGAATACATCACTAAATTAATTTATTGAGTTCTTGGGTAGAATGCTAAATATTTCAGCCTGGTCTCACCAACTGGAGTATGAATAATTTGCCAATTGTCTTAAGTAATTTTCTTTGTTATCACAATGCATTTTTTCTTTTCACGTTTCATTAACGCCCTCTACGTTAAGCTTTTCTCATGCAATTTGAGGCATTAAAGTCATAGAGAAAAAAGTGTCAGGTGACGTAGTATAATGAGTGAGAGAGTCCACACAGGGAGGAGGTCGGGGTGGTGGAGACTGCCCCATGTGAGACCAAAGGAGACGTTGACCATAACAGTTTTACAACGTAATGGAAATAGACTTATTTTAATCCAAACAATGATATTTTTCGTAAACCTAACCAATTTTATGCCTAACATAAAAAAACTGCGATGAGTTCATGTGATTCAGACAATAAAGGTCACGTGATGAAAGTCACCTGACTTTGGCCTTTTCTGCACGTCTAAAATGTCTAAAATGCGGATGGTGTGAATTGACATGCGGAAATGTTAAAATGGGTGAAGTGATACATTAAATGTCCTTAGAAGTGGCATGCTATTCCTGTGCCATCCTATGAGATCACATTGAATATTTAACCACTAACTATCTATCACTAACATCATCATATGTAACTGTTTCATAGCTAACTGCCAATGAACAAAGCTAACCTTAGCTTGAAAAAATTGGAAATATGGAATTTGTTCGACATATTTGACCCAACACTCAATAGAATTCTGTTTAATCATGATGAAACTGGGAATATTTTAAATTACATTTTTCAAAAATACTACAACTTGCCTCAAATTACAAAACCTAATGCTAATGCTAAAGTCAGATTAAAAAAACTAATAACCTTAGCTAACTTAGTATAATCTGATATTTCCCACTCCTTCTAAAATGCATTAATACTACTTAGCCTGAAACACATTTCTCACACCGATATGCAGATATAAATATAACAGAGTCATTTAAAAAGGATTTGTTGTGAAGTTTATATCATTGTCCTGAAACTGATGCTACATTGACTTCCTATATTACTGCTGATTGGACGGCGCCACAGATGTTCCCTAGAAATCACTTTACACATTATTAAAGTCTTTACTAGCAACACGTCTTAAGGTTTAATGGTGCAACCCAATTCAGTAAATTGCTAGTTTAAAAACTAGCTTGTATTTGCTAAGAATTTAGGAAGGACTTTACTCACAACCTTAATGGCTTCACGAATCACAAGTGTAACCCAATCAAAGTACTGACATAATCAATATCAGCCAGAAGTCCAGCGTTCCTGCTACACAAGTCTTGACCATGATTTGAAGTGGGTTTTGTTTTCTAAAATGTAGTCATTATGTTGGCACTTCATCCTGTCAGTACCCGATCAGTCCCGGCTGACCGTGTCCACCACATGCACGAAAGTAGTCCAGTCAGTAAAAATAATGTTACTGCAAATGTGCCTGTTCAAAACTATTGTACAATTAAAAAACAGGAAAAGCTCAAAAAATATTGGCAGCAAATGTATTTTTTTATTTTAATTGGTTATTTTGATTAGTTGTTTGATGAAAGTTGGCGAGACATCATGATTGACAGCTGAGACCTGCTCTTGATGGAGTCAGCGCGTGGATGGGTGGGAACTCGATACCGCAGCTCCAATGCCTGATCACTTCTGCACAGACTCCAAATGAAGTCACCAGCACAAGATGGCAGCCTCCGTATCCAGGATATTTTGGCTTCATTTTTGTACAGTGCAAGGAAGTGGAGATGCATTGTCCATTTTTATTTATGTCATTATCACCTTATGAAGTTAGCATGCTGCCTGTGTGACACCTACAAATGTATTGTCACAATTGTTAAATTATCTTATGTATTGTCTGTGAAAAGGGCTGGATTTGAATGTTTTGTTTTAATGGTTTTGATTATTATTTTATGAAGGTGTAATTGCTCATCTACCCAGGTGAGTGCTAGTTGCTGAGTTTGTGTTTATTTAATTTAATCAGCTGAAAAGTAATTAGCTTTAATTTCGAGGGTTTGAAACTATCCCTAGTAATGTACGTGACAGTCATGTTATTTTATTTTTCATATGTACTGTGAAGAAACATGGTAAATGTAAGCAGCACCCAGGTGGAACTTTTGTCATGGGAGCAGTTCCGCCCCCGGGTTGTCTCAGGTGGGACCTTCCGCCCACACCTCAGATGCAACTTGGATGACGAACTGAATGCTCCGTGTCTTCATTGCTGCTGCATTTTATCTGTATTTTACAGATTTTTACTTTGTTGCTGTGGTACCACATTGTGGGACACGTGACAAATTCTGGGCGCTCGTCCTGAATCTCTCTCCACCGGAATCAGGGGAGCAGATCCAGTGATACCAGAACCACGAGGCCAAGGTGAGGTGACGTGACTACAGCCGTGACGACAGCAGGTGGGTGTCCACGAGGGGAGATCAGAGCCATAGGAGGGTCGCACGTCATGTCCACAACACGCAAACAGCTCGTATGGGGCATCAAAAAGAACTTGTACAAGCTGTCAGGAAGCGAAGCCTACCAGCTTGCTAGAGACATCGCAACTGATAGTCAAGGTTCAGACGAATTAGAGTCTACTGATGAAGAAGGTTGTGTGGACTATATCCTTAACTATATGCAATCTGATAACTTGCTTAGTTCTGAGGATGAAGGTATGGGCCAGTTGTTAATGTTGAATGACTTGGTGTGTAATATCATTTGTTACGGCCACCGCCGTATTTAGATTGCATGCTGTGTTTTGTGTCACTGTATTTTGTGTAGAGTGAGTGTTCTCTTTTTCTCTGAAAGATCTCTGTCAATCAGGAGGCAACGGGTCCTACGCGGATTGGCCGGAGTCTAAGGAGGCTGCCGCCATGGATTGGCTGACCTTGGGGCTCAACTTGAGGCTCGGCCTACATATCTTCCGTGCCACTGACAGAACACCGAGAATCAATGCTGGCAGCAACGCCTAGATTCTCCTCGCTCCTTTTTTGTCTGTAGTCTTCTCTGTATTTGATCTGGTGAACATACTGTTAATATTAGAGTTAGTAAGTTGTGTTTCTGATGGTGTATTAGGTTTGATTGATTAGAAATAGTTTCTGGGTTGTTGTAAATATATGGTAGTCATTATCACGTTGTATATATCACTGTGCGTTGGGGTGAACTGCCATTTTGTTTGGGTACTATTTTCTCCTGTTTTTGTTAGTTAGGTTTAGAATTGTACTTTTATTTCTTTTCTTTTCCGGTTTAGGGCTAAGGTAGATTTAACTGGGGAGATAGTTCGGGTTTTGTTTATTATTTTGGCCTTGGTTCACCCTGAAGTCAACTGCACTCTTGTAAATAAGCACTTTGTTAATAGTTATAGTCAAATAAACCGCTGCCTTTGCATCGATTTTCCCTCCTCTCGTCTCATCCTTATGTTGCGCGCCCAAACCCCTAGACTGGGCTGTAACAGTAACACAGGAACATGAGACACTCACAACCATGCCAGCCAGGGTAGCAGACCACACTACACTTTCACATGCTAACAGTGACACATCAGCTACCAGACACAGTACTACACTTCCAACAGCTGCCACCACAGTTCACACCACACAAAAGCACATTGATCTCAACACAGACACTACCATTCAAAGTGTAGACCAGCTCCAAGTAATACAGGAAGAGCTAGGCAAGAAACTACAACACTACAAAGATATGGCTAGCACAGCACAGAGTAGGCAACACAGCCTTGGTGAGCCAACACTGCACCAACCACCACGTCACACACCCTCAAAGGTTGACACAGAGAAAAGGGTTCTTAAAGGACCTCCCTTATCTCCAGCGTAGATAATTTAAGGTACACGGGGGACAGATTGGGGACCAAAACTCTGAGATCACATATAGCAGTATTTCTAAACAGATAGACCAGGGAGTCAGGGAGGGCTTCATAGAGGTGGAGGTTATCCGAGGTGTGCTGAGGATCGTAAAGCCAGGTGCTTTCAAGGACATGCTCACCAATAAAGATGAAATAACCATCTGCGAACTCAAGGGCTTCCTCAGGTCTCATCTTGGTGAAAAGGCAAGTACAGAACTGTTCCAGGAATTAATGTTTGTGTATAGCATGATTGGACTCAACCAGAGAATCCTCTTCCAGTCAAAGCAGGCCAACACAGACATTCGCTCTGACCCCAAAACCATCCAGGAGGTTTTCCTCCACACCATCTACCAGGGTCTAGGGTCCAAACATACAGACATCAGACAGCAGCTGAGGCCACTCCTCTCACACAGTGAAGTAACTGATGAGGAGATAGTCAGCCAGGTAACGCAAATAATCAGTGATGAAAATGAACATCATTGAAGGCTAGGTTATGTCTCCAGACAGAAAGCAACACATACACATAGTGTTCAGGTGGATGGTGGAGATCAACCTGTGGACAAGAAAGAACATCAAACAATACAACAACTCAGTGCTCAAGTGGAGACTTTAACAAACATGGTTGCAGCTTTAATGGACCAGCAAACAGCAGTCATACAGGCAACCCACTCAAAGACCCTCCCTGCCCAAACACTTTACCAGTCCCAGGCACACACCCCTCTGACGTCCATTCCCAACAAAGCTCCCACTCCCACAGCAGGCCAGCCCCCTCTCACTAGAGTGCCCAGCTGTACTAACTGTTCACTTCAGGGCTCAGAGAACTGTAACCACTGTTTTGTGTGTGGTGATCCAGGACACCTGGCTGCTGGCTGTGTAAAAAGAGCTAGGCAGCAGGGAAACAGGAGTCGGTCTCTGCTGAGGGACAACCAGAGGCCGTTCCACAGATCCAGTCCCACCCAATAACCTCCACACTTAAGCAGCAACACTCAAAACAGAAAAAAACATTGCAAAAGAACTCGTGACCCCTGCTCTCAAAAGACACTAACCCCTGAAAATACCAGTCACACAGCGCCACTGATTGGTAGAAAGAGCCTTCTCAAATGTTTCATTAGTGGTTATGCAGCAACAGTACTATTCGACTCATTGACTCACAGGTAAGCATTATTGACAGGTCCTGGAGAGAGACATTTATCCCCAGTCACCCAGTACGACCACTGGAAGAGCTTCTTGACCCAGGGGAAAGCCTTGACCTGTATGCTGCCAATGGACAGTCAATCCCATACGACGGATGGGTGGAGCTGACAATCAACCTCCCAGGAAATGACAATCCAAACCTTGCAATACAGGTCCCCTTCCTGGTCAGCCAGCTTCCCCTTCCCCAGCCCCTATTAGGGTCTAATGTTCTTGATGAGATGATTAATGGGACACGGTCCTCTGCTGATAAATGTGCCATGGTTATTAGCCTCCTGCGAAAAGCACTCGGCGTGGAAGAAGACCAAGCAAAAGCTATGGTTAACTTCATTCAGGTCCAAAAGACATCAAATGACAGCGCTGCCACAATCAGAGTGGGTAGAGAGGATGTGAGTATCCCAGCTGGAAAAACAGTGATACGGTGCAGAGTACCACCTACCTTTGACACATCCGACCCTGTTGTCCTATATGAACCCTCAGAAGAGAGTACAACCTTAGAACAGCTGAGTGTCTGGGAGGGCCTCTTAGAGATCAGTAACAGCAGGTTGCCACTTGTCAATGTGGGTTGTCAAACGTGCCAGCGGCCTTCCAAAGAAGCATGGAGGAAATGCTCGACACGCTGAGGGATGAGTGTCGTATCTCCTATGCTGACGATGTCCTCTGCTTCTCCTGGTCCTCTGAAGAGCATGTTGAGGTGCTGCGCCGTGTACTCCAAGCTCTGCAGCACCACAGTGCTAAGTTGAGGCCAGAAAAGTGTGAGTTATTTCAGAAGGAGGTTAGGCATGTTGGACGGCTGGTGTCTGCAGATGGGGTGAGAGTGGATCCCAAAGATGTTGAGACAGTGCAAGTGCTGAAAGAGAAAAGTCCACAGACAGTAGGGGATGTCAGAAGACTGCTGAGCTCCTGAGCTATTACTGAGCATACATGCAAGGTTTCTCACGCATAGCAAGACCGCTATATGAGCTGCTCCAGGTAAAGTCCAGTTCAAGACAACCCAAGCCTACAAGGGGAAAAACAAAGGGCCCTCAACTCCCTTCACGCACCCCAGTAGAGTGGAACAGTGAGCACCAACAGATCCTCGAGCGCCTTATAAACATCCTAACCAACCCGCCAGTGTTGGCGTACCCAGACTTCAACCAACCCTTCATACTCCACACCGATGCTTCCCAACAGGGCCTTGGAGCGATCCTCTACCAAAACCAGGATGGGAAGATGAGGGTGATTGGCTAACACCAGCAGAGCAAAGTTACCATCTTCACAGTGGCAAGCTTAAGTTTTTAGCCTTGAAGTGGGCAGTATGTGACAAATTCAGGGGTTACCTGTTTTATGCTCCCCATTTCATTATCTATACCGATAACAATCCCCTGACTTACATGATGAGCACAGCTAAGCTTAATGCAGTAGGCCATTGTTGGGTAGGGCAGCTCGCAGATTTCCACTTTGAAATAAGGTACAAGCCAGGCAAACTGAATATTGATGCAGACACCCTTTCTCGTTGTCCCCTTGACATCAACACCTACATTAGTCAGTGTTCAGACAGATTGTCAGAAGAGGCAGTGTGCACCGCCTGGGAAGGTAGCAGAACAGCCCAGGAAGGAGAAGTAGCATGGGTGGCAGCCCTTAACATTGCATCTCACCCACAAACTCACACAGAGCCTTTCCCAGTGATCGACCACAATGAGCTAGCAAGAGAGCAGCGGAAAGATCCTGTTATTGGGAAGATCTTGGAGTTAAAGGAGAAAAACACAGAAATGACTGAGGACAGACAAAGGCCGCTGGACAGACCCACAAGGAAATTCTCCAGGGAGTGGAGCAGGCTGTATGTAGAGAATGACCTCCTGTATAGGAAAACCCTTGGTCGTAAACAGCTAGTCTTGCCAGCTACCTACAAACAGACAGCTCTTACCTTACCTCTTAAAAGGGATATTGAGGAGTACATTACCAGGAAGTGTCGTTGAATGAAGCAGAAAAAGCCAGCCTTGCATGACAGAGTACCCATGGAGAGTCTCACATCAAGCTCACCCCTTGAACTCATCTGCATTGACTTTCTCCACCTTGAGACCAGCCGTGGTGGTTACGAGTATATTCTGGTGGTAATCGATCACTTCACCAGGTTTGCGCAAGGATACCCCACCAGAAATAATGCCAGCAAGACTGCTGCTGACAAGATTTTCAATGACTTTGTCCCAAGGTTCGGATACCCAGCCAAACTCCACCACGATCAGGGCCGGGAGTTTGAAAACGAACTGTTCCAAGCTCTCAGACAACTCTCCGGCATGAACAATTCCAGGACTTCCCCTTATCCCCGCAAGGCAATCCTGCGGAGAGGTTCAATCAGACCCTGTTGCAAATGCTCCGAACACTTGGCGTGAAAGAGAGAGAGAGAACTGGAAGGATCACCTGCCTCATGTCCTTCATGCATACAATTGTACCAAACACGAGTCAACAGGCTACTCCCCATACTACCTGTTATATGGCCGCCACCCACGTCTTCCTGTTGACCTCCTCTTCGGGTTGGTAGCAGAGGAAAAAATAAACACAGCAAAAGGGTACACAAAATGGGCAGAGAAAATGATCGAGGCATACAGGATAGCAAGCAACAACAGCCAACAGTCAAGTGCTGTTATGACAGAAGAAACCGAGGTGTGACTCTACAGCCAGGAGACAGGGTCGTTGTCCGCAACATTTCTGAAAGAGGCGGTCCATGCAAACTAAAACCCTACTGGGAAAAGACAATCTACATTGTCAGAGAGCAGCTTGGTGATAATCCAGTCTATAAGGTGAGCCCTGAGACAGGAGGCCGTCCCATCCGCACTGTCCACCGAAACTTGTTGCTCCAAGTAAATGACTTACCTGTAGAGCCACCAGCCGAAAACGCACCTGTAAAATCACAAAGGAGAAATAAAAAGTCAACAAAACCAGTGAGTACAATCAAACAGACACAGAACCATGAGACTAGTGAATCAGACAAAGAAGAGGAAGGACCACAATATTGGCTACGAATACCAAGGGAAACGCAGAGAGATGAAAATGCTGTACCTTACCTACTTACCTGTGAGACACAAAACCATCCTGAGCAGATAAGAGCTTACTTTGAGGAAACAGTTCCGGTGGAGCCTGCATCTGAAAGGGAAAGTGTCATTGAGGAGGAACAAGGACAAAATTAAAGTGAGCCATGCGCTGATGAACCCCAGCCTCACAATGAGCAAGAGCTGTCTCAGGCTAATGAGCCAGACAGAGAAATTCAGGAGACTCAGCCTGAAACTCAGCCTACACTGGGGAGGTCTACCAGAGACAGACGCCCTGGCCAGATGTTAACCTACACCTCCCTCGGTCAACCAACTTATCAGCCACTCCTCATTGTCAGTGCAATAGCAACTCCCAACCAGCCCACAGTTTATACTCACCAGTACCCACAACCTTATTTCCATCCATTCCAACCTACACCGATCATCCCTCCCACTTACCTGCCAGTCACCTATCCTATTCACTGCTATTAAATAGTCTAAAGACATTGATACTTACACATGGTTACCTTCAGTAACATGACGTCAGATTTTGGGTATCCAGCAGGTTTAAGTGTTTGGTGTTATGTATGTTATTGAGAGTTTACACAGTTAATGAGAAGGAAAATGTAAAGTTGAATTATTCATTGCAAGTGTTGTGAGCCACTTTTGTTTGTGGGGGAGTGTGTGGTACACCCAAAAATTGTGCGACCACTTTTGTGTTTATTTAATTTTATCAGCTGAAAAGTAATTTTCTTTAATTTCGAGGGTTTGAAACTATCCCAAGTAATGTACGTGATAGTCACGTTATTTTATTTTTCATATGTACTGTGAAGAAACATGGTAAATGTAAGCAGCACCCAGGTGGAACTTTTGTCATCGGAGCAGTTGCGCCCCCGGGTTGTCTCAGCTGGGACCTTCCGCCCACACCTCAGATGCAACTTGGATGACGAACTGAACGCTCCGTGTCTTCATTGCTGCTGCATTTTATCTGTATTTTACAGGTCAGTAGTTTATGAAAAAAGATCGTTAAATGTTAGAGCATACACTTGGTTATGGAAATCTTTACGCTGTAAAATATGAAGTTTATAGGTGAAATGTTATCGTGATATTTGGTTACAGCCTAATGGTTTCACATTGAAAACGATTTATATTTCCCTTTGAGTATCAGTGATGTTTAAATTAAGTGTATATGTCCAGAATCATAGCAGATAGAGGTTGTTTATTAGAGTACAGTTGAAATACGACTGTTATTTGCACTATATCATTATAGTAGCCCTGATGCACTTGTATAAAAGTGATGGAGCGTACTAGAATGTTGCTTTAAGTTTGAAACTAAGCAGTACACCAGAAATTTGAGCTATACAGCTGTGAATGTATTTTGTGAGATGTTATAATGCTGCTGCATTTTATCAGTATTTTACAGATTTGCACTTTGTTGCTGTGGTACCACATTGTGGGACCCGTAACACGAGCAGCGTGAGGCTTCCGTTCCTCAAACAGAGAACAGCCTGCAGACCAACCACACTAGCGTCTCCTGTCTCTTCATTTTCCTGTACAAAACTGGTTAGCACTGTGTGTTATTTCATCACAATTCGTGTCTAGGGTCTTTGGCCGAGTGAGAAACTATTCCTGTCCACCACAATAGAGTTTTGTCAGCTCCTGTGTAAATGATGTAACAAGATGGCCGCTCTACTGTTGGTATTTTTCTTTATAGTCCCTTGGCTCCTTGACACGTACCTTATAGTTGCTAAGCTTAGATTTTGAGTGAAATAGAAGTTATTTAAAGGTGTTTCGTCACTCATGTAGGAAATATGTTGTAAATGTTTGTTATGATATTTGATAATGTTAGACGGACAAATTTGTTTTTTATACTGTTAGGACTGTTCTTGTTAATATTTTTGAAATGTGTGTAGGTATGTGGTAAAATGGTTGAAAAAGTAGACCTGTTAGAGTATGAAAGCTATTGCTTAGACATTTCTGAAGCTGTAAGCAGCGGTGATGGAAAGTCAATGTACACATTAGGACTATGGTAAATCAAGTGTTACTGTCTAACTGAAGAGCATAGTTGTATATTAATATGACCTGTATAACCTGTAAATTGTATAATTTCAGTGGTTTAGTATATGAACCCTCATGTTGAAATGCGAACTTGTGGAAATTAAGACAGAGGTAAAATTTACCTCTGTCTTAATTTCCACAAGTTGATTAAACAGTATTTATACTGTTTAATAAAGACAGAGAACAGCCTGCAGACTGACCACACTAGCGTCTCCTGTCACTGCTGAGGCCTGTAAGACTAGCAAAATGTTGCCTGTAACCGGCTGACACAGTCAGAGCACCATTAGTATTAATTAGAAGTCGTGTTTCTGTCGGCTGTGATGTAGTAGTTTTCCTCAAAGTTGCAGTTTTAAAATATTAAACAGTAGTAAAAATACGAGTAACTCAAATTTTCTTTTCTTTTTACTCTTACGACGCTCTCTCCCACTAACAGATTTTATGTGTCTAAACAAATAATATCAGTAAGAGTGAGTACTTGGCTGTAATGAGTATCCGGTACAGATAATGTATGTTTTACAAGTACGAGTATCATCTGAGGAAAATGTGTCAATATCTGTACTGATGAAGGAATCATTGGGTAGCTGACTTAAGCCCCTTTTACTCAGAGATTGTGCAATATCGCCGCAATGAAGACCCTTCTCTACACTGCCTTTGTTTATTTACACTGAAAAACGCAACTCCACTGTGTGATTTTAGATAGCAAGCCGGTGTTCTGTAATTAAAAGAGGCGTGACGAGTAACACATCAGCATCAGATCACATCAGAGTCTCGTGTGATGTTTTACATGCACGATGAGCAGCGCTTTGTAAACAATGGAATAACATGACAATCATTTACTGTCCCCGTTAGCCTATGTGGCGGATGATCTCGTCCTCTGCTCGGACGGAAAGTAGCTCTTGAACCTCACGTTGTCTCCACAATTTGTATACATTTTCGGTTGTTTTTCTTCTTCTTTGTGTTAGCTGCTAACTGCTGCTAGCTGCTTTTAAATCTCCCGGTTGAGGGTCGCACACAAACTATGTCGACCAAACGTCACAGCCCTGTCTTGTCGTTCCGCCTCACTGGCTCACTCCATTTACGCAGACGTTGCTTTGGCGCTGTTACTACCTCTGCTGCCGTCTCAGAGGTGGGACAACTTTGACCCCCCATCACACCTCTGTGACGTGGCTTGTAATTCAAGTTGTGTAACTAGGTCTCTTCCTCTTGTGATCAGAAACATTGATCTGAAGCTCAATTCTGAGGCTGTTCTGTAAATAGCTTTCTAATAATAAGAAATATAGCAACTTCTGATCAACCCATAGCGATTTCAAACTTAAATTAACTTCTGGTTCGCCACACAATGAGTTAAACCCCACCCATTTAGAGTACAGATAGAGATAATTATGTACTCATTCCCTATCTAGAATGTGTTATGCAAAAACATGATACTAAAGTCCAATAAATAACTTTATTATGATATTTGCATCGTAAACAGAAGAAAATGATTTCACACTATTTTATGGTCAGAATCGCATTGTTTTACAGTACTAGTTCCATATTATTCACATTACCTTGTGTGCTATTACCATTCATTGTTACTGCATCTCCACTGGTGCATATCCATGGTTTGTCACTATGAGTGAAACCTTTTCATATGACACGTAGCACTCTGTTCATAGATAATATGAACAAGTTTGCTGAAAATTAAGACAATCCAACGTTAAAAACAAATGCATTACAGAGTTTCCGCTATTGCCGCCGCTGCTTCAGAATTTTATGAAATGTCATGAAGTCGCAATTACACGACTCTGCGAGGGCTTTTAATTTGACACGACAGTGAAGACACATCAGCGGAGCGCTCTAGAATCTTTGGGCGACACGCACCCGAGGAGAGGCAGGGAGAGAGACGAGTAAGGAGAAAAGACAGCAAGAGAAAGGTAGATTTAACAAGCTAACATTAAGTTAGATAGATTTTACACTTTAAAAGAACATTCACCATTAACGTTATTCTCTATTCATATTCATGGCCAACTAATTATACCTATATCGTGAAATAATGGTCCAGATAACCAAACTTCAACGTTAGCGAAGTCTAACTAAAGCTAATGTAATAACTGTGCAAAATCAGTTCGCTATATTCACACGTAAAATCTGTTTGGTATGTTCACACGTAAGGCCGTGTTCACACGTAACTTCTTTTTAGCTTTAGTTCAT
>JBBPCS010044100.1:0-19911 GCA_037974645.1 Hollardia meadi
CCTTTTAACAGGCAGAAACCTCGGAGCAGACCCCGGCTCTATGGTGGGCGGCCATCTGCCTTGACCGGTTGGGTTGAAATGGGGAAAGGGTGCTTCTAAATATCAGGCTCCCTTTGAATTTCATGTCACAGACATTTGTTGAAGTTTTTCTGGCATTTTTGCTGCAGGTGTGATCATTTCTGACCTCGTTGAGGTCATTTGCCACATGTTGGTCACCAACCTCTTTGCTCAGTGGCCTACAGATAGCAAATTGACACAATAACCTCCTCTGTAATGTAATAATCCATCTTGTCTAAAAGAATTAATTTCCTGCCATTAGAAGTCCAAGTCTTCTGTCTCCTGGTGATGACCTACACAGTCTTTTTCTTCTTTAGAACATTCCAGTCATCTTTCCTGACTGGACCCTGTTGGCAGATTCCAGATCGTCTCTAGATCAAAGGGATAGAGACGATGAACAGCCCCATGTATGTTGGCTGGATTACAGGGTTCAACGTTAATGATTTATTATTTTTTATTTGTCTGGTTGGGCAAGTTACTCAGAGATCCACTTGCCCAAAGTCATTCATTAGTGGTTAGCAAAGAACAGCAAAGACTAAAGTTAATTGTCATGATGCATCTTATCTGCCTTAATCTCAAAGTTGCAGCAAACTGAGCAATACATAATTGGAGATTCACCCACATCCTCTAATGCCACCCAGGATACTTCAGCTCATAAATTTCTTTACCCTCCACCATTTTCTCATTTCTGCGCATGTGCAACTCTCAGCAGAGATGAGGAGGAACAAACTGTATAAGCAGCTCACTGATGCATGATTGTTTTTTTTGTCTCAGACTTGATGTCCATGTGAAGCTCTGTGCTGTGAGATACTGACACTTCCCATGTCAGATTCTTAGTGGAACAGAGTACGTTTCTGAATAGTAAAATCAGTCTGATATTATAAGTAATAAGCAAAGCCAGCTGTGTAGAGACTGTCTTTCCACAGACTCTGTAATGAGTTTTTGGACCATGTTTTCATAGAGAGGACTTTGACCAGGAAGAGAAGGCTCGTTTTGGCGAGCTGTGCAGTGGAGAGAATGGCAAAGGCAGGGAGTGGTTTGCCAAGTACGTCAGCGCACAGGTGAGCATGTGGACATGATTAAATGGTAATACGTCAGATGAACTGTCCCTCTTTAATGAATGAAAATGCATAACAATCAGTCACATATTGTAGTGCAAAAATACCTACATGAATACTGGATAAAAACCAAAATATCTATTGAAATAAGTAGTGCAATCCTTAATATTTTTTTCAAATGATGTGATGATGATTATGAAGTGATTGTTGAGATCTTGTCTTATATCTTTCCTGAATAAGCTTCTCTCTGTCGTACTTTATTCGCAGCGCTGCCACTCGAAATGTGTGAGTGAAGCCACCTTCTACAGACTGGTGCAGTCTTTTGCAGTCGTACTATTTGAGTGAGTCTATATGTGGTTGGTGGAGACCAATGAGCTGTAATTGTCTAATCCTATTTGACTGTAAAGGATAAGGCTGGTGATAATCTAAAAAAGCAATTGTTGTCAGCAATTCCCATGAAAAGATACAAATCTCTCAATATGTTCTGACTTTTACTCTGTGGCCCATTGGTTGCTGCAGAAATGTCAACCTTTAAAATCAGGTCACAAACGCGTACTTTCATTTTTTAAAAAGGTTCAGTAATTTTGTCAAACAGTTGGGCAATTAATTTTTTAAAGCAAAAACTAGAATGGCACTCAGTTGAACACATACCTCCACCAAGGCCCAACAGCCCTCTTATTTAAGCCTCGGCACCAACTGCAGCAACTCGTGACACTATCAGTTTTGCTTTCCCACTTGGCTTCATTGAAATTGGAAGTCAGTTTACTACAAGTCATTATGGTCAGGACTATGTCCATAGAAACTGATATTGGAATAACTGGGGTTGGGGGTGAGCGAGAATGATGAATGAATGAATGAATTATTTAAATACGGCTATTTTCCACAGAAGCTAATGACAGATCTGGATCTGCACCAATATCTGTGATGTTCGTTTGGACATACTTTTAAAACTATCGAAGAGACATAAAAACTGTTAGCACCTTACTGAATCCATATTAGCTTAGCTACACATTGGTGGTAGTTGCAGGTTTCTAGCACTATTTGTTACCGTACAGCAGCCAAGAAAAGACTACCCCCCTATGAAAACCTTAAATCTGCTAGATCCGGATTTTTATTTGGAACCACACTGAAATGTACACACTCATAGATACCAGTCCTCTAAATATGCCAGATTTTTAAAAAAAATCAAGATCCATGCATTATTCCCTGGAAAATTAATGAAAATGTTGAAAAATGCCCTATTTCGCAATCTGGATCCGCCCCTTTATCCAGACCCGTGCCAAAATGTAATGTGTTCTTCCTTGGCCCATGCCCCATCCTTCCACCAAGTTTTGTGGAAATCCATTCTGTAGTTTTTGCGTAATCCTGGTGACAAACAAACAAACCAACCAACAAATAGACACAGGTGAAAACATAACCTCCTTGGCAGAGGTAATGACTTAAACAGGAGGAAACAGTGCATTTTACGGTGCCATATTTCAGTGGCAGATTACACTTTTGAGAAAAATGTGTGTGTGTTCATGGTAATAAAGGAACACATCACCCAGTGCAACAGTGTGGCTCACTGATGTATGTGACAGTACATGTTAGTGGGCTGAACTCATTTTGGGTCTTTTCATGGGATTTCTTGACAATAATAAAAATACAGAACATCACTTACTTATCCTTTCAGAGAAAAAGCTCCAGTAAATGACAGTTCTGGCAGTGAGGTCATGACGGTATCATCTCTAATGAAATGCTGTGTGCTTACAGATGTTACCAGATGGATGACTACAGCCCAGCCAAAAACCTCATGACTATGTGCTTCACATACTACTACACTGGTACAGTCCAATGCAGTCCTTCTCCTCTTCACACCCTGTATCTGTCATGCATGTCACTCTTGTTGAGCTGTCAAAGTTGCTACTGTTTGAACATAAACACAGCAGTGGTGTTGAGTCGAGAAGCGTTTCACAGCAAAAGAAAGCTGTGCATGTGTTGGTGCGTGTCACTCCTCAGTGCTGATTCAGAGTGTTACCAACACAGGTTCGCCCTGTGGCTTCTCTCACAGCAACATATGCTGTCACTTTGTGGGCTTGCATGATGGTACTTTTTGTGCTTATGCAAGCAGGAAGCGTTGAGTGGTTAGTGCACCACCATGACACAGTACATTGCATCAACATCTGTCTGCACTCACATCTGTTTTTTTTACACAAAAAGTAAACCTGCACTATAGGCAGCTTTGCAGAGTGGTGAATGGCTACAAACTGCAATGAAACATGTCCAATTCAAAGGAGTAACTGTGCATGTTTACAGTTCTGTATCTTGCAAAGAAAGTCTACTAACTGAAGGATCCATCTGATGGACTAATTATTGTTTTGCTCACTGAGTGGCATTAAGCTAATTAGTCCATCACATTTCAGATAGGCCTATTTTTTCTAAATGTCATTGAATCTTGCCTCAGAGGCTAGAAAAAAGGTGATGTCTGTCACCTGAACAATTTGTACTCTGTGTGCTCAGTCTGTAATGACTTCAACCAAAGACACCACAAGGACATTGAGTTAAAATTACAAATCAATGTTTGAACAAATTTGCCTTGTAGGGCATTAAAACAGATAGATGCTGTCCTTTTCAACTCTATGCTCTGCTCTTGTTCAGGGAAGTCCCAGCTGTCTCCCTCAGAGCTGCTGGATCGTGGCGCTCCTCCACCTGGTCTGGACTCATACCTCAACAAAGCCAACTCCTGGCTGTCTGGGAAGAAAGATGCCGCCGAGCGCCTCCTTAAAAACACATCGAGGACCGATGTCAAAGGCTTCTTTGGAGGCCTCGAGAACAAGTTGAGGAGCTCAATGGCTCCCAAGACTGAGTGAGCAAATGGATCTCTTCCTTTGAATTTTTTTCATTTACACAATCATGCATAGTTCTTATTCTTCACTCCTTTTCTCCCCTGCATTCTCATTTCTAGGGATGGGGAAAGCCCAGTTGAGACAAAGCCCATATCACCAGGTACCAAAAATCATGTGAACTACAAAAGAGCTATTTCTTTTACCTGCTCCACTGCCGTCTTAGTCTTCATAAACTATGAATTAGACATGAATTGAGCTGTGCCCGTGCCTGTCATGTTCTCTCTTCCACGCCAGTGTCTGAGGCTCCAGAGGAAAAGAAAGCAGAAAAGGTGTACCTGTACACACACCTGAAGCAGCAACCCATCTGGTAAGTTGACGAAACACTGGCCACAAACACCAGGAGCTTTAATCAATCAATCAGACAAACTTAATTTGTAAAACACCTTTCAAACTAATTAAATGCAATTTAAAGTGTTTTAAAAGTGTCTGAAAAAAAGGTATGGTGTTAAAAATGGATTTAAAGACTAATGCACACCAAAGTAACCAAAACGTTAAAAAAAAATGTTAATTGAATAAGACAACAATATAAGATGGGTATTTTAAATAGTAAAAGATGAATAATGAAAGATAATACAGGCAATAAAAATGTATTATGAAATGCTACACAAAATAATTAGATTCTAGTAAAATGTTAATAAAATAAAAAAAGTGGGTCGGGACCAGGCATTTTGAGGAGGAAGATGATAAAAGGAAGAGGATAAAGACAAATGAGAAGTACAGGAGGATCCATCAGCAGAACTGTCTGCACCAAAATAATCATTAAACCCTGAAGTCAGGTCTTTAATTCACACAGTACAATGCCTGATTTTCATTCTGCATCATGACCTTAGACACAAAGGGCACATTGTGATCATGTTGAGCTATGCAGAGAGGTGTTTCGATCGTCTATTGATCCCAAGGGCAATGCATTTGCAGCTTAACCAGTACATATATACAACTCCATGTATAAGATTATGAGAATTATGAAGTGGTTTCACACATGACAAATACATGATGGCCTGTCAGCACAAGAGCCCAGACCATAATAATTTAAAACTTATTAAATGACAAAGTTCTTTGAAATCATGCGTGTTTTAGATGTTTCTCTGCTCCAACACACCTGATTCAAATGAATACTTTGTTATTAGGCTTGATGACGAGCTGATGTTTTGAATCAGGTGTATTGGAGCAGGGACACGTCTAAAACATGCAGGACAGGGGGTCCCCAGCACAACGAACAAGATGTTCATACTGCATCACCCGAGGCTCGAACTCACAATCTTAGACACAGAGGGTGAGTCTTGATCTCACTGAGCTACCTTCAGAGTGCGAAACCAGCTGGCTTCACTCTATGACAATCAGCAGGGCTGCATGTAAAGGCACATTTTGAACTAGTGTAAAAAATTCAGTAATCAAGACAAAATTCTGAGAATTTGTGTTCTTCATCTATACAACAAAGAGATATGTCTGTAATTTATTTTTTTTACAAAGATTGACTGCTCCATATGTGAGAAATTGATGTTTAAAGATGTTCTAATTGCCATAGACTGCAATTGTTTACATGAGGATAGAATTCAAAATGTCAAAAATGTATTTTTTGAGATATTTTTTTGATTCTGAAATTTACCTTACTTCATCGACCATGATAGCAAAATTTTGGAATTATTTTTCATGAAGATTGGAGATTTATTCAGTGAGAATTTGCGGTATCTGTTTACAGTCAAACATTTTGATGCACTGTGGGCTCAATTTTTGATATTTCAAAAATCTGTCTCGTTTGTGGAGGACAGTCTGAAGAAGCTGTGTGGCAAGTTTCACGACAATTGAACAAAAACTGTAGGAGGAGAAGTTTAAAGAGTTTTAAAGTTTTTGAGAGAAACAGAATGATGGACTTCATAATTCCTGCCAGCTCAAAGTGTATGAACATTTCTGCTCAATTGGGCCTACTAAAGTCGTAGCACATACGGTTGATTTGTTATGAATTTTCAGAGTTTTAAACTTTAGATGTTTGCTCTAGCGCCACCATCAGGACTATCTGCACACAAAGTCAGCTGAGGAAGTTTGGCATAGGACTGGCCCTGTGTGCAAAGATTGGAAAATTTTTACGCACAGGAAGGCAGATTTCCTGGTAGGAAGAAGAGGAGAAGAAGAATAACATTGGCAGCTCTGCTGCCTGGTCCCTAATAAAATAAATACTGACTATAAATAAGTTCAAATAGTGAAATCAAAAAACCACAAAATAAAGAGCAAACTAAACAGACAGGTTTTTAGTTTCTAAGTATTATTTTGAGCTCCTGTCAGATTCTCCAAGGCTGGCTGTTCTGGTGGCTTGGAGCCTAATGAATGAAAGAAGCTTTACCAGATGTTTTTGTCCTGCTTTGAGGAACAGCTAAACGAGAAGAACCAGAGGATCTGTGGGGCCTTCGTGGTTCATAAACCAGAAATATTTCTGAGATATAGACTGATGCAAGGTCATGTGGTGCCTTATAAACTCGGCTAACTGACTTTTTTCTTGTGCGCAGAACCCAGCGGCAAGCACGACTCAAATCCAGGAATGTGAATCATTTACAGTCAATGTTTAATGCACCTGGATGCAACCGCTCAGCCTTGTTTCCAATTTTGCCCAGTGGCCACTCGCAGTATTGCAGTGAAAAATTCTCCTGCGGCCCTAAAAGCATTTTCCTAATAGACCATCATTATAAAAGAGGCGTGTGTAAAACTGTTGACAGGACACCTTGAACTGCAAACAAGGTCAATTATGACTCTTTCTGTTTTTATATTTGAAAAACTTTCCTCGAGCTGAGAAAAGAGATTTAAAAATCTCTGACATCGTATTTGTAAAGTCTATGGGCCGAGTGGGAACTTGTGGGTAGGGCCAATGGGAGAAACACTACTGTGCATATTCAGTGGGCCGCATAACCAGGAAGTAAACCAGGAACCTGGAAATATTTTCTGCTGTATGCACCAGCTGAGCACATCCACCAGACACAGGGCAATATAAGCATTCATTAGGGGTCCAAGCAGCAAAGCAGTTGTAACAGCTTTTGAC
Source organism: Hollardia meadi (assembly GCA_037974645.1). NCBI lineage: Eukaryota > Metazoa > Chordata > Actinopteri > Tetraodontiformes > Triacanthodidae > Hollardia > Hollardia meadi. The sequence continues at coordinate 7,029 of JBBPCS010044100.1, forward strand.
CTACTGTATATGTGTCACTATGGTTTCCAAGTGATGTGCATAAATAAATGGTTTATACGGACAACTATAAGATCACTTCCTGAACAGATCAGCAGATGGATTTATTATGGATTATATTTATTATTATTTATGCATTACGTTTTGACAATCTGCTAAAAATCACACATGTACTATCACAAAGCACCAGTGGTTGGTCCGTTTGCTTTCACAGTACAAACAAACCTCTCTGGGATTCGACTGAAATTGAGTAGAGACCACCCTTTATTGCCGATCTTGGCTGGCTGGATTTGTCCTGAGGGGGATTGCTGTGTTAACACATGCCCAAGTGAACCAATGTTAGGAGGGAAACACTCCTGGGTTCAAAATAACTGCTTGAATGAAAGGTGAACAGTGAACGGCCTTATGTTTTAACACATTGTGACATGTTTTTCACCATAACTCTGCGTCACTATTGGAATCCAATGGAATTGCTTTTCAGTGTAGTACTCTTTTAACTAGAGCAGTGGTTGGCAACCTTTTTGTGACCCCTCTAAACAAATGAGTACTACCTACCTACTTGACCACTCATTGCAGGTTATGACCATCATGTAGTCTTGAGTTAATTTTTTTTTTGTAATTTTCTTCTTTCTTACCTCTTAAAATGATGTCGTTGCCCCTCAGATTTATCTTAGTGCATCTTGTAGGATCCATGCATCAAAGCATTGTAATATGAATCATATCACAGCATAGTGAGCGTGTGTCTTCATGTCTTGCTGGGAGAAATTACAAAGTATGGCCGGTTTGACCAGGCTGGTTATGATGATTTGCAATCATTGTCTGTCATTTGACTTGGTGAAGTAGATCAGACAGGACACATTTTAAATGCCATCCCTTCTTTTTGTCTGTCAGGCATACACTAAGATTTTGGAATGCTGCATTTTTTGATGCCGTCCATTGTGAGAGGAAGAAAAGATCGCCAACCACAAGGTGAGTGTTAAAGCATATCTAGATAAATGAATTCTAAACAATTTAGTTACATAGTATGTTACAAAGTGGTATGGATTGTGGATAAAAGTAGTATCTTTTAAAACATAAGTGTCCTGTGTGTGTCCCTGTGTCACTGTATCTGTCTGATGGAAATGAAATAGAGGTGGGGGATCCTGTAGTGATGTACTGCTTTATCTAAAGAAGACAAAATGTCACAGTGCTGTTCAGTATGCTTCAGCCTAAACCACTACTGCTGATAATCTCCTTTTACCCCACACCTTCTCTTCTCTTATTGTCTCTTCTCCTTTCCTCTCTTCTCTTCTCTTATTGTCTCTTTTCTTCTCTTTTCTTCTCTTATTGTCTCTTCTCTTTTCTTCTCTTCTCTTATTGTTTCTTCTCTTCCCTTCTGTTATTGTCTCTTCTCGTTTCTTCTCTTCTCTTCTCTTATTGTCTCTCCTCCTTTCTTCTCTTCTTATTGTCTCTTCTCTTTTCTTCTCTTCTCTTATTGTTTCTTCTCTTCCTGTCTACAAGCTATTGTTGTTCTCCTTCTTTCTGCATGTTGACTTTAACCCTTTGTCTCCTTGTGCCTTGCTGCCGGGCAGGGGAACGCAGGATGAAGAGAAAGATGAGAGGTCTGTCCTTCTATTTGTCCACAGCTCTAAAACAAACCTAGTCAAACTAAAAGAAAAAAAAAAAATCTTCTAGAAAAATCATCGAGTAGAGTCATGGAGGGCCAGCAGTTATTTTGAAATAATGACAAGGCTAAAGAGCGAGCTAAAAACAATATTTAAAGTATTGAAAGTTATTTTGTGTTTCTGTTTATTGTTCAGAAAAACAGCATTTTCTGAAGCAAGCTAGATATTTGGTTACTTGACATTTTACATTTTAGTTATTGTCTGAATAGAAAGAGCTGTATTTAGAATTTAGGCTACACACCTAGCCAAAACTGCAAGCTCTTTGACTTTGAGAGCCAACTAGCCACCAGGCATACAGGACAGTGGCGGTGTGTATAAAACATTCAAAATGAACTTGATGAAAAGGAATTGGATTTTGTCTAATTCTAGTATAGACACAATGTTTATGTAGTATACACAAAAACTGACTATGCTTGTGTATAAAGATGATACACAGAGTTAATAACATATTAAGGCTCTTTGACTTTAAGGGCTTGTCAGTACCCGAACCTGAAGGTTTCTGCAAATGTGCCTGTTCAAAATTATCATGCAATTATATAAACAGGAAAAGTTCATGCAAAACATTGGCACCAAATGTATTATTTTTCTGTATATGATCTTTGCAAGGATTATTGAGGTTTTGAGAAAAAAATAATTATATGTAGTAGAATTCTGTGTTTATTGAATACAATTCAATCAATAATGAAAAATACATGTTCCAGATAGATTTTCATGAAAGTTGTAAATTTACATCACATTATAAAATAATATAAAAAATATTTATTTTTAAATCACAGTGTAATACTCTGTTGTAGAGTTCTTTATTTTTTTTTCTTTTTATATAAAACAATATGTGCTTTTTGTATCACCCTCTTCTATCAATTTTAATCTGGACAATATAAAAGCTCCTTTGGCTATATTCCAATTTATCTAATTGTAGAGATCATCATCTCCTAACATATTTAATGTTTTTTTCTGAATTACATTTAATTAATTTCTCTATTTTAGACCAGTTTTTAAGTCAACTCCTTGCTAAATTGAATTGTAAATTTCCTAATTTCATTTTTAAGCAATTTAATTTATTATATAAATAATAATAATAATAATAATAATAGAATAATAGAATTTATGATATAAATTCTCTACACCAGACTTTGTATCTCACATCAAACATCAAATAATATAAACATTCCCAATACATCTCATAGTTACTGTTAGAAATTGCAAATTTCCAGTACTGTCTAATAAGAATTTTTCTAATTTAATTTCCTGTTACAAAATAGTGAACTATTACATTTCCACTAATTAAATACCATTTAAACTCTCTAAATATTTCTTTCTCAGGCATAGTAGTGCAATCTTTCAACACTGTAGAAAATTACTATATACTGAATTTCACCGCCAACCGATACCAACCACCTCTCTCAAAACAACGTAAAAACTCCTGCATGCGCAGATCGGGGGGGCAACCAGCTCCAATCAGGCGTTATGGTGACCAGATCCCAACAAATCAAATGTGGGACAAAGAGTATGTTTGTGTGGGACAATGTGGGACACGTTACCAATGCTGAGAGGTCTATCTAACTTTAATCTATCTTGCCTTTGTACGTTTCATTCATTATAGATGTATTTTTGAGCCACTTCTTTCTTGTGAGAAAAGACAAATGTACTGTGTCGTTTCATGTCGTATTCCCCCGTGTGAAAATGAAAAATATCTCTTGCAAATTTTGCAAAAAACTGTGAGAATCGCTTTCCACCAGCTTCAAGCAGTCATAAATAGTTTCCTAGTCTTTATTGGAACAGCATTTCATTTTCTTATTGGTAGTTTCCATCAGGTTCCGCCTAAATCTGCATACAGAAAGCTTCTGACTTTGTGGTGACTCGCAATTTTACACACAATGACAGTCATTTGTTAACCTGCATTGATGCATGTGTTTGCAGTTGGATTGGCATTAAACACATCCCCATGATGACAGCCTTCCCTGTGTTCTTCACAATCTTGGATAAAAGTCAGAGTTTAGACAAGTGTCTGTCCAGCAGTGGTTTGACTTTTGAAAACTAGAACCAATCAAAATGTGGGACATTGTCTCAATATGTGGGACGGACAAGGGATAGAAATGCTGTGCAGTCCCACATAAAGTGGAACACCTGGTCACCCTAGCAGTCATTCATGTCACGGGTAATTTTGAACAGGCACATTTGCGGTAACCTCAATTTACTGATAGGACCACTTTCGTGCATGTGCAGGACACGGTTGGGCAGCCGGAACTGATCGGGTACTGACAGGGCTAACTTGCCACCAGGCTTAGCAGACAGTGGCAGCGTGTGATGTGTGTTAAATATTCAATCATTTCAGTGTCATTCAAAAGTCAACATTTTAAAAAGGGAATAATGTAAATGGCATTTACATTATTATAATCAAAAAGTTCAAGAGAGGAGATATACTACATAAGCCAGCAACTCCAACACAAAAAACAAACATACTGTATAGGTGTTCAAAGCCCTATTAGCCTGAAGTGTGCCAGCAGAATAATCACAGGCTTTTACAATGTTTAAACTCAAATCAGTTATATTGTTTATTTGTGCTCATGCATGTTCATGTGGGGGATGGGATACATAGTCCTGCTCACGGTTTTCACGCTGGTCCACTGTTTCACAGTTGGCAGTAGCAAGAAATGTAGCAATGTGCCAGCAAAGGCAGTAACTAAGACCCTTTGAAACATGGTGATACGGTGTGGATTTCTCAATATTCAAGAAATCTACTTTGCAAATGTTTGATGAGGAAGGAAATATGTTTAAGACTTTTATTAGGTTTCAAGTCTACCGACTCCTCAAAGCGCTTTACAACACTTGTCACATTCACCCATTCACACACATTCATACACTGGTTGCAGAGACTACCATCTAAGGTGCCACCTGCTCATTAGGAGAGGTAACCATTCACACATACACTCACACACCGATGGCTATGCTTTCCGGGGCAATTTTGGGTTCAGTATCTTGCCCAAGGATACTTCGACATGCTGACTGCAGGGGTCGAGGATCAAACCACCGATCCTCCTGAGCCACAGCAGCATAGAAAAAAATTATTAATCAATTTGAAGCTGACTAAAATTAAACGTTCTAAAAGTTTGATGACTATTCTCATGGCGCACTCCAGACTCCGTTGTTGAAGGTGGATAACCTCCAATATGTCCGCAAGCCACATTCTCCTCATCAGCTCTGATGATACTGAGATTCGAGGTTAAACAGGAGCAAGGTGACAAGCATAAAAAGCTGAGGGAGACGGTGAGAGATCCGAGACAGGGTTGATCTGAGAGCAGCTGGGTGTTCAGTCCTGTGGTGAGGCTCAAGGGTGAGGCTCAAGGTCCAGGGAGTCGGCCTTGCTCTAATTTCTAGTTTGTCAGATGTGCTCTAGTGAGCAGTGATCAGATAAATCCGGTAAATCACCAGACTGGATGTGACTGTGAGACTGCGTTGTGTTTACTTTGAAAGATATAATCTGCTTAATCACGAGGGCAATTATTTACCACAAAACTACAATTATAAATTTGAAGTGGTTTACTTGTAGTTGGATTACTGTGTGTGCGTGTGTGGTGTGTTTGAATAATTGTTTAGCTTTATGTTCACCCTGGCTTCTGTTCCATATTTCTGTGCTTTTTCATCTGTCTTTGTTTGGCTTCTGTCGGCATGTTGCTGTGGCTGTCCAATAGGTGATGTAATTTTCCCAGGTGTTCTGCCTGCCTGTGAAATCATCACACCCACAGTTAAAATCCCAACGTGCAAACAGACCTGTATGATGTCCGGGATGGTATTTATATCCAGAGCAGGAGAGCGAGGCAGCAGATCCCTGCAGTCTGAAGGTGTTCTCTGCCTCTTTACAGCACGCCATATGTTCTCAACATTGATTTCCTTGCATGTGATATTTTTTTTCACCCCCTCCCTCCATCTGCATGTTCTCTCTGCTCTCTTTTTTACTCTTTGCACACTTCTGTGTTTCCACTGCGGATTGATCACAGGGATATGTTGTACATGCTATAAATAGAAATGTCCGCCTTAAATCAATTGAACACAGCAATTGCTGATGTACTACACTGCATTTTTTTATAGAAATTTGAAGATGTGTTCTGTTTCATTCCATCCCAAATATACTATAAGTAATGTCATGACATGTTGAGATAAATGTAAATGTTTCAACTTTGTAGAGCCAAAACTATCCGTTAAATTCTTTGTGAAACTGCTTTGTTAAAATCAGTGTTTGTTTATAGTTGATTTTAAAGAGGCCATACCTCTTTCATACCATACGTATTACCTTTCTTTTTGTGCATCAATGTCTGCTAAGTTTTAAAAGCCCCAAATCCCTGTGTGCCTGAAATGGCTCATCATTAGCTTAGCCTTTACTTTCGTGACTTTGTTACATCTCTATGTCACACTTTGCATTAAGCACACCTCACAGCTAGTCTGGCACACCCTTGGGCGGAGCTGTAGTTCCTGACCTGGAAGAGTTTTGTTAGAGGTATCGCCATGTGAAAGAGATGCTGTGTTCTTCACTGGCAAATTCCCTTTGTATGGACAAGAAAACGCAAGAAATCCTTGGTTAAACTTCATTTTTACCACTGTTACTCAACAGCACAGCTCCAACCTTTTTTGTGTTCACGGCCAGCTGACCAACTGGGCTTTTCGGCAGAGGGGCCTTAGAGAGACAGGAGCTAAAAGAGAGTGTTTTAGACAGAAGGTGAATAGAGTGCTGTTGCAATGGACAGTAAGGGAAAGATAATGTGTTTTTTGAACATTAAAGCCTGCAAACGTATTCTAGTATGAACCTAAAATAAAAATATTAACTTAAAATGGCAACTTTAAATGCAGAAATAAAGTTACCTCTCTTTTGTTTTGGACACAAAATAGTCAAGTAACTGCATTACTTATGTTACAGCTGCATTAATACTTATTATAATACATTAATACATGAATATTTTGGCCACCTAGATTAGGGCTGACCAAACTGAAATTACAGCTCTGACATATTATCACCTTAGAAATTTGCTATGGTGACGGTATACAGTTGCCTATTCACAGGCCCAGCAGAAACAGAGCAACATTAGCATTCATTTTGAGTCATGGTTGTGACCACCTGATGAATCCAAGTCCAAATCTAACTGAGCTCTACTTTGGTCTTCACCAGCTCCTGAGTGTAATATCTGGCTCTGTAGCTGCTGCATTGTTTCACTGTTTTCACCTGCTAGTTGCTTACTTTCTATCAGAGATTTTTGGCTGCTGTTGCTGCTGGAAATGAGGCTGATGAGAGAGAAAAAAAGTATTAGAACATAAAAACTAAAATTAAATATAGAACATGAAAATATTGATTAGTGCAGCTTTAACATGACAGAAGCCTCGAGGCTATATGACCTTTTGGGACCATTCTGGGAAGCCTTCTAGACAAAAAGAAAATTGCAAGATGTCATCACAGAATGAGCACTGATGGCATGCAGCAAACATGCCAGACTGATTACTTCCAATAATCAGAGAGAGGATTTCTGTCTATTGGTATGTTAGTTTTAGAGTTGGTTCACTGGATTAGCTAAGAAAGGGATGCTGGTTATTACTGTCTTCTTTATGATTTAATATGTGTTTTCTTTACTGTGTTGTCATAGCACATGTTGTCATTGACCTGCAGTAGCAAACGTAAGGTAGCATTAGGTGGCACAATTGGGAAGAACCACCATACACGGTGGCAAGTCGTCCATTATGGTGTTTGATAGAAAACTGTCCTTTATTTAGATTCCAGCTACATTTTGTTAATGTCTAAGACAGTTCAGGACACTAAAGGAAAATACTTCAGTCACATCATACCTGTCTCTGTGATATGTGGCAAAAATAAAAATAGTTAAGTAGTGTACAGTACAGCAGCATCCTCTCTTTAGCCAGTTTGTTTTGACAAGTCACATAACTTGTGTTGGGGAATTCAGGCATGGAAACATTTTCCAGGTTACTAAATATTTCTTTTTGCTATAAATACACAGTGCAAACCTATGCTTTTCATCTGCTTGTTAACGATGATGATTCTTTGTGAATGAATACTTTGTTGTTTTCATTCTTTTGCTGATGTCTGGTTAATGTGCCCTTGGATATCACATGCTTTCTGTTTAATGGAATCTCTCGCTTTGCATCCCATTACACAGCAGTTACAGGGATGGATGTCATGGTGGATTATAGAGACGTTTTTTAACATCGAAAAACTCCCAAACTAGTGAAAAGTTAGATCGCATTTTTGTACATTTCTGCAAACCAGGAAAATGTTTCATACATATCATATCAACATTTCTACAATACATAACCTATTCATATATATGAGCTGCTTAAGATGGCTGCCAAGTAAGAGACCACTGTTCTAGACTGCTTCAATCGAGACATTTTCCAGTGGAAAACCAGGTATTTTTAACGAGACGTCGAGGCGTCTTTGTGGCAAGCAAAGCCGTTATTTTTAACGACACATTTTCAGTCGTGTTTGTGCTGACAAAGCCAGTTAAGCCAAAACATAATCTTTTCCTAACCCTAAGCAAGTGATTTTGTGCCACAAGATAACATTGAAAATTGAATGTAAAGAAACGTAAAGCTTCAACATGTACGTGGTTTTGCAGACATGTACATTGCTAACATTTATTATTGCGACTGGGTTCGAAACTACTGCTGTCTGTAGCATCGCTGCTAAGTCAGCATGTCATTGATGGGCAACATTTTTCGACACCCACCCCTGGCCTGTTTCTGTAGTGAAGCTGAAGGTCAGAGGGAGACTGTGGAATTAAAGCCTGACTCCGACTGTCTCTGTGCTGCAGGGAGAAGTGGTGTCATATGACCCAGGAGGAGAGGGAGGACAGCTCCAAAATCGATGAGAACATCGCCTTCGGCCAACTGGGGTGAGGAAACCACCACAGTATTATCTATGAACCAATACAATGGAATGAGACGCATAGAGGCTTTGGTTTGGAGCTGTGAGGAGTTTCAGCAAAGAGTTCTAGTGGTAAAGTTACTGCTCCCAGTAATTGCATTTAATATGACATATATACTTGATGTAGAGAAAGAGAGATGACTGTTTTATTTTCTTGAGCGAACATCCATTGCCCATTCTGAAAAAGAAAATGACCCATTCCTGATAGATGGAGATAAATGAGATTGTTGGAGGGGGTGTGGTCCAACAGGTGATTTTGCACATGTTTTTGTTACATTGACAGATGAAGAATGATAGGTGCTCCTCCATGAATAAAGTTATATAATGCTATTTGGAACTGTAAATGCTGATGGAAATATTTGAAATATCTAATCCACTTAGATTAAAAAGGGGTTTATGACCTATACTGCAGCCAGCCACTGGGGGGCAATTGAGATGTTTTGGCTTCACTTTTTTTTTTTTTTTACAGTCATTGGTCCACATTCTGTTTCTTTTGGTACTTATTAAGATATCAGTTTTAAGTAAATGGTAAATAATATATAGGGTGTTTAGTGTGATTTCCATTTGTATTAAGATGAGCTTGGTTCTATGTATATTTTCAGGACATTTACTCATAACATGCTGGCATTTGGGCTCAGTAAGAAGCTCTGCAATGACTTTCTGAAGAAGCAGGCAGTCATTGGGAACCTGAATGAAGGTAAAGCACTAAAGGAGTAGTTCAACCAAAACCACCAGAACAGTCTGTCCTCTCAGGTCACTTATTTAGATGTAACGTACCTCATGGATTTAGGTTGTAACTCTCAAACACAAGCAAACTCACTAATTCACTGCTGTTGAACCACTATCAAACAATTTCTACACATGATGGTCTCTTCTTCCTATGGAGAATGAAAAATAATAGTAGTTGTATGTAGACACATCACCGTCGCCTCCTACTGTCAAGGGAAGCAAAATTTGCTGCACTATGAAAATCTGCAGGCAATGACTTTTCTGGATTGAGCCACAGAAGAAGAATAGCTTCAAAAACTGGCTGTTTAATTTACCTTTTCAAATTAAAACTGGATGGATTTATTTATGGCACCTCCCATGGCAGTAGGATGCCTACTTACAAATTACACTACAATGGCCAGAAAACCTATAAAGTCTCAAAAGAGAGAGAACACTCACTACATCCATCCTGGCTGGTTTTTAGTGTTTCTTTCTTTCTTTTTAGACCTGGTATAAACATATGATCTGCGTGTAGATCTCTTCCCTGGTTTAGGACAAAGCCTTGTCAATGTTAATAATAATGTTGCTCTGGACCTGCTGGATGTGAGCAAGTGAACAAGTTCAACTTAAAAGGTGATGATAAGTCAGCCAGTGCGTCCCTGTGCTGTTTTAACGCAGGTCTTATTTCTGTCTGAATCCCTGCGTAGCAACACTGCTGAACGGCTGTTGTAGTCTGTTACATGGCAAGGCAAGGGTCATTGCCTTGCACATCACAGTCTCCTGCATTGCCCGAGGTGCACCATGTTTGTTGACAAGTCTGCCAACTCCACCTACCTAATCCGATCGCTGTGAATCCAGATACAACTTGCATGTTAATACCAGGTGGAAATGGATTCTTAGTCCTGTTACATAAAAATAACCCTAATGCAGCTTTAAACCAAATATGTGTCTGTGTTTTACAACTTTGCAGAGCAGTACAAGTTGCTGACTGACCACATAGAGAAAATGGCGGCGGAGTGAGCTTGAGGACGACAGGCTGCATTTCAACATCTCCACATAACAGACCGACAGCACATACACATCAGCTCAACGTCACAGTGACCAACTCTCCCTTTGACTGTTGTTGCGTTTGTGTGGTGCACTGCTGAAAAACTGAACTGTGCCATATTGTAGCAAACCCTGCTTATCCAACTTGGTAGTCCCGTATTAGCAATAATTCATCTAACATAATCAGCTGGTGCATACTTTAATATCTCTTATTAGAAGCATAGAGTGAAACCATCCAGTGTAAAACAGCCTCAGTGTGGTGACAGACGTTTATACATGACACAGGTGTGTGTAGATCCTTTATGCCATTTTATTTTTGCGTTTCCATGGCAATCACAACTATAACACATCTAACACCATCTACATATCACCCTGCCTTTTTACACTTTACTTAAATGTCTATATACAGTTACATTGCAGTAATAACTCGTAGTAGTGATTTATCCTGCTATTCAGTTCCAAACTCAAAGTCAGTGAATTACTGAATACTGTCTTATGTTTGTCTGTGCTTTTTGTAACACTGTAGCATCCTATACATACAGCTTTAACATATGTAACATAAAACTAAAGAAGATCCCTCCATGCCTTCTCTTAAAGAAAAAGTTCAGCATTTAAAGAAATACGCTTACTTTTTTGCAGAGAGTTAGACAAGAACATTATATGACTCGTGTCTCTAAATAAGACGCGACAGCAAAGTGATGGTTAGCTTAGCTTAGCATAAAGCCTGGAAACAGGAGAGTAGTGCTACTAGCCTGTCTCCCTCTAAGGGTAACAAATCTACCTATCAGTACCTCCGAGGCTCATTAATTAATACATATATTTGTTTAATTCATTCATACAAAAGCAAAGTGCAATAAAGACAAGTTGTGGATTTTGTGGGGGTGAGTTTCATGGCTAGACCATAACTTGTCATTTTCAACAATTCAGTTTTTGTACAAATTTAAACAAGACAACAACAACAACAAGCCATTTTACTTAGTGAGATATAAAGGTGCTGATAGGTGGACATGTTACCTTTGCACAGGCTAACTGCTGTCCCCTGCTTCCAGTCTTTATGCTAAACTTCTTATTAGACAAATAATCATATCAAGCTTCACTAGCCAAGTCTTCCTTCCCCATTTTTGCCACTTGTCAACATAATGATATTCATTTTATGTTTTGTTTTTTAAATCAGAAACTTACCTATACCCTTAGGATCATCGGAGACTCCTTATCCATCCAAAGTGCCTTCCATGAAAGTTGCTGTCCTTGTCTTTATCCCCTGATGCTACCCTCGACTGCCCGACCAAACACTAAAGCAGAGCCTGCAACGATCACTCTTTTACTCATTCTCTGAGAGATGAACAACTTCTGCATGCGAAGAAAAATGAATTGTATAGCTATCTGTGTTTTCAGCGATGGACTCTGACTTTATTTTCATTTGGTTGAGCTGTAATGCAAACAGCATAGCTAAGCATGTCACCTGGGTGAAAGACTGTCCCACCATACACACCCCTGTCCTGCTGCATGCCTATCCATCTGTTTAGCAATCTGACAGCTTCAAGCAAATCGAAAATGAGTGACTGAACTATGAAGTGACATTTCCCAATTGTATTACTTCCTCCTACCACTGCGGGGCAGCATTGTTTTTTTTATTCAGAGCTCTTGTCAATGAGACATTCTTGAAACCAAAAAAGCCTTCTTAGCTGTTTCAAGAATATTTCAATGTGTGCTTTTTAAATTGTGAAATATGGTTATCTACATTTGATGCACCTTCTGGCAGGTTGAATCCCATTTCAGATTGATAATCTGTTGAAATTAATTGCTGTGATGAAGCCATTTTGTAAATACTGTACATGTTTCTCTGTATGTCGTAAGAATCAATCACATGTTGGTGTTTGTGAATTCTGGCTCTTTTAATTGTGAATGTATAAACAGTAGATGTAACAGTGTGACCCTTGTTTCCGTTGAGGAAAATATATGTCAAAATGTAGTTATGACCCTGAAGTGCCCCCATACATGCCGCCTCTGTTTGACATGGACATACAAGTATTTGCATACAGTGTTGTGTAATATCCCCAATGTAAACATAATCATTCCCTCACAGCTGAGCTACATGCTGTACAATTATACAAATCATACAGGAAGCCATGCTCACCTCTGGCCACTTTACTCTGTTATTACTTGACTTTGTTGATTCTCCCAAGTGTCTCTTTGCATGTGCTCTCAGTCCATTTGTAAACCTTTAAAACATATTCTTGGACTATGGTGGAATGGCCGAACACTCCAACCATGTTTTTTTCTGATGTGACCTCTGTAGTGCTTTGTACACCTTTCTGACTTGGTTGAAGTATTGACCTGTATATTGTACTTGTTAGGTCAGCATGAGCCATTTGCACTACATTTAGTGTCAACATCTCTACACTACTCACCTTCCTGTGAATAATGTTACATTGATGCCATTTATATATGCTGTGAACGGTCAGTACATGCTCTCTCTCTCTCTCTCTCTCTCTCTCTCTCTCTCTCTCTCTCTCTCTCTCTCTCTCTCTCTCTCTCTCTC
>JBBPCS010044128.1:0-12747 GCA_037974645.1 Hollardia meadi
GGGGGTTGTGTTGGCCTGCCCCCACTGCTGAAAAAAAAAATCCTAGAGGAAACACTGCTTTGTCAAACTGTGGTCATGATGAAACTGATGTCAGCGGAGGCACTATATCGAAGTCAGTATAGTTGTTTTACCAAATTATTGCATTTAAACATTTGATAGGATGTTACAGCACTTTTTTGGCATTTAGCAGAGGTGCAAAGCAGGAGATTAAAGCTCTGATGTACTCCTCTACTTGCAGCACAACTGGTTTCCTGCTCCAGTTTGGTTTTCGTAAACTACTGGAGACATTAGCTTCAAACTAAAACTTCTAATCACATACATTGGTGTCCTTTAAATAATCTCTCTAGCTTGACATGCAAGTGAAGTTTGTGATATATAGTTTGTAATATATACAGTATATGACAGATTTTTGTCATATATTTACAAAACTTTATTTTATGTTGTAAATTTTTGTAAGTCAGTTTCTCAGTTATACCTCACTATTTTAACCTTGTGTTTAGAAAAACACTTGGTATCCCTGTTCTGAAGTGTTTTAAGTTTGTACTTATTATCATCATCATTATTATTATTATCACTATAAAGACACATGCAATCTGTCACATGGCTGATTACAAACCAGTAATTTATCTGGAATGAGTGCTTGCAGAAAGTCAATAGCCAGACTAAAGATGATTCATTAGAACAAGCACGACTGGTTTACCAGCCTGTTTTAAAGACCTTGTGTTGGATTCAGCTGCTGCTTTTGGCCCGTAATATTTTGCTGAATAGACACAGAAACCACATTAAATAAAACAACAAGAAGACTGCTCATTGATCTCACCTTCCCAACTTCTGTCCTTCACCTCCAAAGGCCCTGAAGGCAACCTTGGGTTTGGAGAAGTCCTCATCCCTGTGGTCCTCCATATCTAGGTTGACCTGACCCCCTCGAGACCGCTGCCTCAACTCCAGGGGAATCTCCCTGCAGGGGGACAATCAACAGGTGAACAAGGGTTTTTATCACATGCCATCAGTGCCCTTCAGGAAAACAACAAATTCTCAGAGTGAAAAATGCAAACCACTGAAATAAGCTCTCAATGCCTGTATACACATTTACATATAAACATTAAGGACACAATGTGTCCTCGTGGACCTATGACGAACCTCTTTGTGACTTAAAACAGGTTAACAGAATAATCTCACCCCCTTCTGATTGCCTCAAGGAAGTTGGCATTGCCCGGATCATTGTAGTTTCTGAGTTCACCATTATCCAGACTGAAACCTGTCTTCCACAGCTTCAGCACCACGTGAACCTAACACACACAAACACACACACACACTTAGACTTCAATATGGATGTTGTTATACAATCAGTGCAGGTAAAAATTTAATGAATGAAACTGAGACTTTTTAAGTTTGGTATGTACCAGGTCTGTACCCGACTGTAGTGCCTCCAGGAAATCACACTTGGCTTTTATAGAGTATATTATGAGGCTAACTGCTCACAACCACAATCGAAGAAACAAGTTGAGCAGGAATCAGTCTCCTGTGAAATATTTAATCAGACTCCATCAGATCCTGACATCACGTCTAAATGCTAATGCAGGAGAAGGCTGGGGAGGTGGGGGGAGTTAAAACACTACAGCACTGACTGCAGAGTAGCAGCAGTGAGGTACAGTGTTGAGGCCCAAATCTCTTGATATGGACTGCCTAGTTTGAAGAAACAGGTTATAGTTATATATGATTGGATGATATAAAGAACAGCTTGACACCTATGATTGCCTGAAAAACAAGGTTTTATAAAAACAATGCTAATCCTTTAAGTTAAATGTCCTGACTCTCCAAGATGAAGAATTAGCAGCAAATTAGGCTGAGTGATCACTTGCTTGACTTGTGCCAATGATACCAGAAACAAACAAGACCTGCACAAAAGCAAAAACAAGGACCCATGAGAGTCTGTACTCACATCCTGCTGGCTGTTGGAGGCATGCTTCTCTCCAGCCACATACGCCGACTCCTCCTCAGGAGCTGCACCTAGCCTGTAGCCTCCACCAAAGAAGGCCTAGGTCATGAGAAGAGACAAACATAAAATGAGACAACAGAATTAACAACAACAAAAGACAATACAGAAGAAGAGTGAAAAGGAACAACAAAAGGAACAGAGTTTCAGTTTACCCGGGATTTGCTGGGCTCTCCGGGCCCTTTCCCACTGCGATCCAGAGGCACAGCTCCATGTTCCCTGGCCCCCTTGAACAAATCCTCCACCACCTCATTGGAGCTCTTCTTCTTGGGAGGCCCAACGATCTGCTGCCCACTGCGCTCTGATCCCCCAGCAAAAAACCTGCCAAGGTGTAAACAAAGATGAGATGGGCATAATAAAGTGTAGGTTATCAATTTTGAGTTAAATCATAGTGCCACAAAGTAAATTCACAGGTTTGCACAAAAAGAGACATTAACAGAGTCATTATTGCATCATTGCTCATGCTGCATGTCAACAATAAACAAGCTTTGAGGAAAGAGGAGGACAATGACATTGTGAACACCAGAGAAAAGGAGTTCTTTGTTCACTGAAGCTCCAAATCAGTCATCTGTGGGTGTGTCTCACAATACGATCTATAACAACCGTTTTTGATTAACTACTAGAGATGATACTGAAGCTCCAGAGCTTCTTTCACTCCTGTGAAACTCACTGTTTCAATTTATTCAAAGTCCTTCATTCAGTTTGACAGTTTTAAACATTTTACAGCTAAACTATGTTTTTGGGATAGTAGTGGAATAACGAGAAGAGAATAATGTGAAATGTGGGGATGTTCATTAGTGAGACATAATAATAAGTTTGAGAACATTTTATTGTGGTATCAAGTAATGATGTCAAAATAAAGGCTAACTTAAAGGTCCCATATCTAGCCACTTACACTTATAAGTGCACCGCTTATGTGTGTCTATTAAACACATTGCGACTCATATGAAATGTCCCATAACTTTCAACCTTTAAGTTTAAAAACATGAGACCACAGTGGCACTCAGACCAAACATGAATGTTTCATGTCAACAAAAAATTTAAATTTCTCTTAAAAAGAAATTTAACATGCAGGCTTCTTGGACTGAAATGATACACATATGAAACTATGAGACAAACTATTGAGGTGTTGTGGTGTCTCAGCCCCAGTCTTGAAGGGATGCTATAATTTTTACAAGCTACCATACGTCACTGTGTTTGAGTTATTGAGTTATGAGAAATATGAACAAACCCACAGCATTGCGCTCCCTCTGACCGAGGTGTGTGGCTGCACAGCTCTGACTATGGCAAGCCATTTTAACATTTATTAACTAAATTTGACTATCAGGAATTAGGTTTAAAGATAATGTAATTTTGACTTGTCATGATTTTTATTCAAGATATCAATTATAAATTAGTTTGTCACTATGCGAGAAAATGGATGTTGGGGCATAAGATGTGCGAAAAGTGTCACTTGTGACAGCTGGCAGCACTGGTATGGACAATGGAGCTGCTAAATGTAGCTAACATTAACTATTCATGCTAACAACCCCAGCTTAATCTTGTTTATTAATAATAATAATAATACATTTTATTTGTATAGCGCTTTTAAAGGCACTTTACATGTTTGAAAGCAAGCTGCTCCCGCCCACCACTTCTGACATCATTATAGATATCTGCAATGTCATTTTGACAAGTAAAAACTCTAATTCAAGATATCTGTAATTACATTTCGACTAGACAGAATATGAGTTTGAGATATCCCTCATCGAAACTCATTTCAAGATATCTACAACTTGATATTAGATATCTACAATTAAATTTTGACTAGTCGTAATTCCAGTTGAAGATATCTACAATGTGATGTTGACTAGTTAAAACTTGATTTAAAATCTAAAATGAACAATAAAGATATCTTATATCAAGGGAAATGAATTATATCTTGGACTGGCATTATGACTAGGCAGAAAACAATTGAAGATATCTGAAACTGGAATTGCACCTAGTCATAATTAAGTTGCAGATATCTGGAATGACAAACCCCATACACATGAATGGTAAAAGTGATGTCATTTCTCCTACAAAGAATGTCATTGTGGATATCTGAATTGTTCTTTTTGACTAGGAAGAACCGACTTACAGATATCAGCAATACATATCCAGTCTAGCTTTTAAATGTTAAAATGGCTTGCCATACTGTGACCCATTGTGGTCACAGATGCACCAAGGCCTCCAGTCTGTAGCTCTTCAACAAGCTGTAAGGACCCAGACAGCACAGAGTACAGTGTCAAGGTCAGCGATGATGCCCACATTATCCGAGGAGAATTACTCTTTTTGTTCCTTTTACTTTTTTCTTCAATATATTCTGTTACCTCCATGATGTACAGATCTTCATGTGGTTGCTGACAATATTGTGTGTGAATGTTACAGTAAATCGCCCTCGTTGTTCTTACATGTCTAAATGACCAACAGCCTTCAGATTATTCTGTCACTGTTAAAAAAGATTCAGTCAATGACTGAGAACTATGACTGTAGATGAGTGTTAATAGGGGTGGGAATCTCTTGGTACCTCACGATTCCATTCCAATTCAGTGGGCTACGATGCGATGATAAAACAATTCTTGATGCATCTTGATGCATCAAAATTTTAAGGTTTTAATTCAGGAGGTGCCGGTCAGATTGTAACCATCTGCAGCTGCTCACGCTCAGCCATCCTCACCAAAACTCAAGAAGTAGCCTAGTTTAGAAGTAAACATGATATAGGCCCTACATGTTACATTTAGGGCTGGGAATCGTTTTGTCTGATTTTATTCAGAATCTATTCTTGATTGAATGAATAGATAAG
This sequence comes from Hollardia meadi, assembly GCA_037974645.1. Classification (NCBI taxonomy): domain Eukaryota; kingdom Metazoa; phylum Chordata; class Actinopteri; order Tetraodontiformes; family Triacanthodidae; genus Hollardia; species Hollardia meadi. The sequence goes on from JBBPCS010044128.1 coordinate 4,821, forward strand.
GGGAACAATTTTCAGTCTCTTGCTCCAGTTTCCCTGAAATACAATATGAAATCTAACTGGCAATTAAATGGTCTGCAGCCTTTTTATTTTAAAAACGTAACTTCATTAATGAATTAATCAATTTGAAAGCATCATACAGCCTTCTGCCTGTATGAGAACAAAAAACTGAGGGGGAGGCAGAGTGCTCCGCTGTGTTAACGTTGTGTCTCCAGCAGTGGAGAGCAGCCTCTCTGCTGCATCACTGTCCAACATGCAGAGCAGGTACAGAGTTCTTGAGGTGAACAGACTGAGCAGAGAGGGATTTTCTTCACCACAGAGTTGGTTTAAGTTGTTTAATGCTGCAGTGTGTGTCGATCAGCCGCTCTCGTTTGTTACAGCTGATCGCTGCTCCGCTCCGTGAACGTCTTAATGTCTCTGTGTGATGGTAAAAAGTATTCACAATACACTTAACGTTTGTCTTGCAAATGCAATTATTTAGACACTAAATCAGAACATGATTGCAACTGCTGCCTTTTGAGAAGATGAAGTACATCTCTCCCTGCTAACTCTAGCGTGTGTACGCTGTAGACTGTCCGTGTGTTGCACTGCCCCCGAAGCTGAGTTCCGCTTTTTTCGCTCCGTCAACATCATGTTAAGTAACATTTAGAAAATCGATTTTTGACATTTATGAATCGATCCAGAATCTTCCATGTCCGCATCGCGAATCATCTTAGAATCAAGTATTTCTCCCATCCCTAAGTATTAATGTGGCCCTTAGTAATGTCAGACACACAGTGTGTTGTAACATGTCTGCTACAACACACAATCAACTGGATACTGACTATATTTATTAACCTGTCTCTGAGTCTTCCACATAATATAATATAATATAATATAATATATATAATATAATTTCTATGCCTGGCCCAAGACTGATCTTTCATGACTAATCTAATCCTGATCTGTAAATTTCGAAACAGATCAATGTATTTGGTATGGTGATTAATTAAATCAGTGGCACTGTTAAAGTGAATGACAGGTTAGCTAAAGATAGACAAACAGACAATAGTGACAATTGAACTTACCTTTGGCCTTCCTCCTCATCACTCTCCTCCTCAGCCTCATGCATCAGATCTCTGAAGGAGGTCACTCTGGGCTGAGTGCTGATGATAAAGAAAAATACTGGGTTAGCGAGGTATGTTGAGCGTGAAGCCAGAGTTTTCAATGTCACAAAGGCGGCTCTCTTTTAACCAGGCTAGTTCATGGTAAGCTACATGACCTGGTTCAGAGGAGGTTACGTTTAGAGTTTTGGAATAACATCACATATAAACAGCGCTGACAGCTGAGGAACTATTTCATATACAAACTTGTTGAGCCGTACATTAATAATGTCAACAAAAGAAGCTGTGTAATTACAGCAGTGCAAACTGTATGCATCTGTGTTTTTTAAAACAGTAACCTACACACATTCAATTGGTGATGCAGAGTTTGTTTTTCCTGTTTGCTTCAGGTAATTTTATTACTTTTAGCAGCATATAATCCACACACTAAAGAATGAAGGCACAGCCACTATAGGCCACTTTGGATTATGATTTTATGCTTGGTTCTGATTTGCTGCCGAGTCACAAGTTACTCTGGCATTGCAGCTAATAGAATAGAATAAGAAAATGTATATAATGGAGTACTATTGGTATTTATCACAGATATTTAATCAATAAAATTAATTTCACTTTGCTTTGGCCAAAAGCTAAAGTGATTTCCATGTATCCTTCATTATAGGACAGAGTCAGACCTAAATGCTCTATAATGTTTAAATATGCTGTATGTAGTTTAAAGTTTAAGAGCTCTACAATGTGCATCTGTCACTTTAGATGATGTACTGAGGGAGCACTGAGGGGTAAAATAAAAGGATTTACACCATCAGCAATTTTCCGCTAGCATTCCCCTCTCGCCTTGTTTGCATCAACGGTGTTGCTTTTTGCTATAATAATTGTTTTATATTCTTTATAGCAAGATCAGTCCGTTTTGTGCAGAAGAAGAGTGAAATGACACTAAATGCCCCTTTTTATGGGGATGCGCCTGATGTAGAAAGTTTTGTTTAACAAAGACAGTTGATAACAACCATGTGATTATCTCTGACTGGGGTTTTAGGTTTTGTCGAGCCAGCTCACGCAAAGAAAGCCTGGCTATGTCCAACTTACTTTATAAGTAAGTAAGTATAAGTGTGTGTGTGTGTGTGTGTGTGTGTGTGTGTGTGTGTGTGTGTGTGTGTGTGTGTGTGAACAAATAAAAGTGTGGTATTAGTGAAAGCAGCATTACCTGGGCCCTGCAGACCGGGACACCGAGGAGCCTCCTTCAGGTTGAGGAAGTGTCACTATGTCATCGTCAGCTCCATCCTCAAAGAAACTGGCTAGCGCAAGCTGGGAGGAGACAAAATTAGACAATGTCACAACAAAATCCTGACGGCGTACCAAACGCAAGCAATTATCTAACAAGTGTTATCATATTTTATTGATGACCTTTCAAGCAGTAGTTAATCTAACAGTTAGGTAATCTATATACTTCTATAGTGAAGTTAATGACCCTTCTTGCGGCCTCAGCAGAAATAAGTAGAACTCAGCAGCCCAGCTAATACAGCCGTTTTATTCATTTCTATTGTAACCGTGCAGGTGCTAGGCGAGTGAGAAAATTAATCACACTAGACTACAGGCTACAAACATAAAAACGGGATAAAAGTTAATCTTCATTTTCTTGCCTAAGGCTACTAACAGTCACGATAATATATCAACGAGACAGCTGACACTGCAGTATTACAAGCTAACCAATGTTGATTGCTAGATTAAGTCAACATGAACCTAGCTATGCGCTAACGCTAGCTAGGACGACTCAATGGGCTCACGGTAGACTAGCACTAGCCAAGATTTAGCTTAATGGCACCCGGATTTGTAAAGAGAAAGGAATAAACCATCTTGTAACAGTAGCTGTGTCGGTTTACTAAGTGTACAATAGCCTTGTTGTTGGTGACAGAAAGCGGTCAGGCCATTGTCAAAGGGTGACTTGCACAAATTACCGGCAACACAGGCTAACGTTAGCCGGCAAGCTATTCTCGTCTGACACATGTCAAGTCACTGCTGCTTATCTTTTGATTTAACACAGTATACTCTACCGCAACTCAATAGGAAACTCCAGAAAAGACGTACCTGCAAATTCCAGCCGGCGGACTCCAGGAAAAACCGGGCCCTCTCCTCGTCCACATCAGTAACAGCGACGAACTCCCTCACAGACTCCTCTTGGCTCGCCATTTTGATTTGTTCTTCAAACAACTCAACCCTCCACCTGAGGAAACAAGCAACAGATGATGGTTCCTATCTGGTTTCAAACAGGGACCAAAACGAAGGAGACTCGGACAAAACATATTAAAATGAAATAAGTTGGATAAAATGTGGTTTAAAACACGCTCATATTTGTGTTTAATGAATATGTAGGACTCTTTTAATAGTCCATAGTTTCTTTTTGATAATTACGATTTGCTGCGCTGCTAAAATAGTTTTGACCACCAGGTGGCGGTGTATCCATAGGGTACACAAGACTATATTAACTCATGAGCATTGTAACAAAGGTCCTGACCCAGGAGTGCCAGTGTGCCTGGGTGCATATGACTGCATAAGACTTACTTTTCTTTAAGTCCTGTGCATAGGTTTCACTAAAGGGGTGGTTAACGGCTGGTACTTTATTTCAACCAAATTATGGAACATGATTACACTGGTTTAGGCTAAGTTCATGTGTACTGGTGACATGATCAGATAAAAATGACAATATTTACATCACATTACTATCATTTTCACTTACTAGTTTATAATTAGTGATCAGCAATCACATGTTTTGCTTTGTTTCACCTTTTCATTAAATGTTTCCAGATCAGTTTATATGTTTATTTAGATTGGTAGGGCATTTCAAAAATGTATTTATTTTACTGAAACAGACGACTGACTAAAAGTAGTTTGGCGCTTTGCAGCCCTGCAGTTGCCATTTGCTGATCCCCTAATAGTGATTCTACTGGTGTTTGTTTTGTGACATATGGACTGGGAAACAGATGCTGATTGACAAAACTGTTCAGTAAACATGCCTGACTTTCAGTATGATAAGCAGATGGAGATAATTTCCCAGTAGGAGATCTTTGTACCTCTGCTAAGGTGTCTGATGGCACAAAGTAATAAGTACTAGACAGATTGGGAGCATCTTAATTGTTTCAGGAGAGGGAAGTGGTTGATGGGGTTTTCTTGTGTTAGCTGTTGGTTGTTTAATCTTCAAGGCTAATTAATCTGTAGTAAAGTGAGAAAAGCATGTTGTCACCTCACCTCATGAAGCACAACCCCCCAGCTCTTCTCAGATGCACACAAAGAACAAAATAAAAACAGAAATATACAGTGCATTACAGCAGCAGTGATTACATTTTGTTTCCCTTGTGGATGTTTTTAGCTCCAGGGTGTGTGTGATGAGGCAACAGCACTCGGATACATGGCAAGAGAAAGAAAGAGGCAAAGAGGACAATGGCAAGAAGAGAAAGATGTTTAAAGCACCAGCTCAATAAGAGCAAGAAAACATGTGTATGTGAGAGAAATTGAGAAAGAAAAAAGACAAATAAAGCACTAAAGTCAACAGCGACAAAACAGAAATAAGTATTGTGCAGTAACAGTGCTAAAGACTGTCACATACCAATACTGTAAGTGAGGAGAAAGCAGGCAACCCAGCCAGAACCCAAGTGATGATTTGACAGCAGTGAACGTTACCTCAGGAAACCCTGAAGGCGTGTGTGTTGTGTACAAAGGTGCTTTATCTTCCCATGAGATCTGAAGCTGATGCTGTTGTAGTGTGATGTTACCGCCAGTGTAGAATTACAAAAGGACACTGACAGTCTGAGGCCCTGACACACAAAAGCATGACACAAACAGTAAAGACATTGGCAGGAATTGATTCAATGAACCTGATGGGCAGAAAGTGGAAGCGTATGAATGTGATTAAACAGAGTCGCCAGGTGAGTTAGAGAGATAAACTGTCAGACAAGATATTTTTGGTTTAGCAGCACAGGATTTCTGCATAAACAAGTAGCCACAATAATTTAAAAGGAATAGTTAACTGAAATAACTAAAATTAACTAACTTTGGACAACTTCTGTAAAAATCAAAGCTATTTAGTGAAAACATAAAACCAACTTCAAAAGCCAAGCTAAATCATTAGAACAAAACAAAGAAGGAGTTCCCCAGGAAAACAATGGAGATTAGGCTTGGGATTAATGGAGCTGCAACTGTTAGTCGATAAAAAAATAAAATGAGTTGGCATATTTGATAATCGATTAATCACCTCAGTCATTTTTAAAGCAAAAAATATCAAACATTTGCTAGTTCCAGCTTGTTAAATGTAAGGATTTGCTGCTTTTCTTTGTTGTTTATGACAGTAATGAAGAGTTTTTGGGTTTTGGACTGTTGTTTGGACAAAAGAAGCAATTTCGAGACGTCACCATGGGCTCTGGGAAATTGTGATGAGCATTATTCAGAATTCTTTGAGGTTTTATAGACTAAACGATTAATCGATTAGTCATGAATGATTAATCAATAATGAAAACAAACATTAGTTACAGCCCTGGTGATTAACCATTAATACAGGTACATAGTACATTTGTGGCCAGCAATGAGCTCAGCTGTGAAGCCATTTTAGTGCAGTGGCTGCAGGGGGTACTGCAACTGGCCCAAAAGAAGCAGTTTTCCCATAAACAATCAATGGAAAAGAAGCAGCTATAAAATGGTGAATACATGTTTTTTGAATGTCATAACCCCCCAATGCACCCATGTTCTCTTTTATAGGCTGCTGATTAGTTGATTGAATGTGCTGCTGCTCACGACTCACTCACTGAAATCAGGTAATCCTCAGAACCACAGTTATTGTGACCAAAGACTTTACTTTTACTTTACACCAAAGGCGTCCTTAAAGTAGCCAAATCAAGCAAGAATGCAGCTCAATATGCAACAAGGATATGTTCAATATTGAGCTTTACTGGTGTTGGTCGGCATATTTACATAAGCCCCAGGTTAGACGTTTCCTTCTGTTTTCAGTCTTTATGCCAAACTATGCTAAGCTAATCACCTCCTGGCTTTAGTGTCACGCACACATATGAAACCAGAATTTTCCTTAAAAAATATATGGCTGTTTATACAATCATACGCAAATATCTCTCCTTCTAAACGATGCATTTTAACCTCTAACAGGTCTGTGTCAAATCCATTTCTCAGTACATCTACCTCATGATTATGGCTAAAGATTATTTGCAAGCCCAACTTGTTGTTTGAATGTAAGAAAAGGAGAGCATCCTTATGAGGGTATATTTTCAGATTTTCTCACCACTTGCATTTTGCCATTAGAAGAAAAACACGGTCCTGTTCGAGGTTCTACTTTGGCCTTGAGCAACCTGCAGGAGGTCAACAACCAGCAGAGGGTCGTGAAAGTCAGGTGAGATGGCAGCTCATAAAAGTGAAGCTGTTGGAGGAGGTTGATTAGGACAAGCTTCCAATAAACCCAGAGACCCAAGAACAGCCCTCCACCTCCCCGTCCCCCTCCCCCTCCCCTCTAAATCACATACGCACAAGTTGTGCAGATATCTTGCTCCCTCTTTCAGGCAATGGCACCATACCATAAAGAGCATTGTTTATGACTCCTGACAGTTAGTTAGTGACGGCTGGGTCTCATCCCACCCTCATCAGAGCTCGTCAGTCTCAGGAAAGCTCCTAACCTTTTGACCGAGGGGCACTTTGGAATGATACTTATAAAGTAAAGGGTGAGTGAAGCTGCAAAGGGGCCCCATTTAAAAAAAAAAAAAATCTTACGTCTTGCTTATAAAATGAAATGTGTGGAGTAGAAATTCTTCTGGTCTGAACATTCATCGCTACAACTGCTGACTGTTAGTTATACTTACTTTAAGATATCAAGAATCAAGATTTGTCCCTTGGGAAATGTGACTAGGACACAAAGGTTGCTACATTATAATACATACATACATATCTAAGTACATTACTATAGTTTCTTCTCCTCCTGCTGCTGCAGGAGTGTCAGGCAGAACAATATATCTCCTTTGCCTCCAGGCAGGCAGTAGCTAATAGTGACAATGTTGTCTGAGGAGTCAAGGCCTTGTGTTAACCTAATTACTTTGCTAAAGGTCAACAGTGTCACAAACCATTGGTTCTTTAGTGTCGAATCCCAAAACATGACTGCACATTATATATGGACAGCAGACATGGGCCGATGCTGGGATATATGTGTAGAAAAAGATGTTTGTTGGCAATAACTCTTATCTGACTGGTTATCTGTGTTTCCTCATACCCGTAATCTTCACTTTGATGTTCCTTCCAACAGGGCTTTGTGAATTTTTCTGCAGAGGTAGATTCTTTCAGTGTACTTCAGTTTAATTTGTAACCAACGGCCTGTTATGATCTCTTTGTTATATTTTGTCACAAGGAGCCGCAGGATTTTTGGACCCTGCTCTATGTGATACTCATTCTGCTCGGATCAATGTCACGACCAACGGTGGTTTAGTCTGTTGAAACCACTAGAGCATTCAGGATGTTACATTGGTATTTCCCTTTGGGAGAACTTTTTAGGGCCACCAAACAGACGCCATCACAGAAATCCAGGTGAAGTCAGCTCCAACAATGGCTGCCCTGAGGGTCCCTGTCAATGTGGGGCTTTGTTTCCACCCATCAACTGCCTTGCCATAATTGCAAACTGTCAGACCTGTTTCTTAGGATCTGGTTGACATAATACCACTGGGGCATACCTTACATCATCATTCTGTAATGTGTTATGATGTTATTATGTTACATGTGGACATTAATAGAGTATCAGTGACTAAAGGTGGGGGGGGGGGGGGGGGGGGGGGGGGGGGGGGGGGGGGGGGGGG
>JBBPCS010044139.1:0-19909 GCA_037974645.1 Hollardia meadi
CCCCCCCCCCCCCCCCCCCCATGAGGACAGGCAGGGTGAGGACGCATGACAAGCACAACGTCAGTGTGTAAATTCAATGTGGACGCCAGCGTGCTAATCTCAGCAGGAAAGTGATCTAATGCTCATCACATCTTGCTCTGTCTTTTTGTGTCGGCAGTGCTGTCGATCAATCACTCCTTTCCCCCCCTCTACCCTTCTTCCTCTTTTTCTCTGTTACCTATCCCTCTCACTCTCTCTCTTTCTCTCTCTCTCTCCTTTTCAAGTAGAAGGTCACATCTGACAGCTCACTGATGGATGGTGCAGTATGATTTAAGAGAACTGAACACAATAACACTGTGTGTGTGTGTGTGCGTGTGGTTGTCCTCTCTAACACATCTGATTAAGATCAAAGCAGTGCAAAAAATGAGGTTAACTTTTCTGCTTTTCCCTGTTTCATATCGCTGGAAAATGAATGTTTTGAGGTGTGGGACTGTTGGTCACACAACTGAACATGTCACCTTGCCCTGGGAGCTTATGATGGGTGTTGTTCACTATTTTCTGACATTTTACGGACCAGAGAATTAATGAATCAGAAAAACATTGCCAGAATTGACCATGAAACTATACATTAGTCAGCAGGCCTCAAACTAACTGAAAGGGCGACTCCATCAGTGTTATTTTCCAGGTTTTTAAAACTCCCACTCAGCGAAAAGCAGCCACATACCCTCCCTCCCCTCCCTCAACCCACACAAACACACAAGTTCACTGTGTAAACAAGGAGAGTGACTTAAGTGTCAGCTTGGAGGATGATTTTATTATTATCAAACCGTCATCTCAGGATTTGTCGGTTTGTAAAAACTCAAAGTTTACTCCGCAGCTCAGCGGGGGAGACAGTGAGAGACAGACAGCAGCGGGGGCCAGCTATAGATTGAATGGAGAGAGGGAGTGACGTTAACGCGAACAAAGCGTCCCTTTCTGATTGTTGCACACCGGTTATGTTCTAAAGTGGAAAAACAAACCTGTGGAAGGTGCCGCATTGCTGGATTTTTAGGTGAATTCAGCTGAAACGAACGCTTTACCCTGTCTGCTGTGTGTGGCCACACTCCTGGCCATGGTCAAACACACAGACCTGCAGCTCATGAAGAGACAGGCGAGCTGGGGTAGGTTATCATCAGAAACCTACGTCAGGTCACATGAGACAGAGTTTTCAGAGGAGCTCGGGGAAAAAAGCATTTTGATGCCAAAACATGCGTATTTGGACCAATATTTAAATTTTCACATCTGAATACGTAAGGAACACAAGTGTGAAGCTACAGAATGATACAAAAACCTCAAAGACACAAAAAGTAATGGACCTTTAATAAAATGAGTGTACTGTGATGATGCAGTCGACTGTCAGTGCAGCCCTGATTGTCTGCCATGTGGTGTTGAGGCTCTGCTGCTGCTGGCCTGCTTCTCCTCCTGAATCATGTGGATACTCCCAAAGGCCAAAATATGTGTCTGCGTGTGTGTGTCAGTCCCCTTTGAGATTAAAAGACTCGGGATTTTACAGGCACAAATACATGAGCACTGCAGAGCTGTGTGTGTGTGTGTGTGTGTGTGTGTGTGTGTGTGTGTGTGTGTGTGTGTGTGTGTGTGTGTGTGAGGCAGATGGAGGTTGCTGTACGGTGAAGTCTCTGTGGATTTATCCATTTCCACTGTCCATCAAACACAATTTGAGTGCACACACACAAAGGTTGGCACAGTATGAGAATTTTAAACTTCGATACAATACCAGTATAAAGAAATGTACTCGAGACCTCTTTCGATACCACAGAAGAAAAAGAGAAATGTCCTTGAGACACAACATTTTTTTTCTTTGTTTTTTATTAACAACTTGCACACAGTGCAGGGACAGAAAAGGCTACTGAACACATACATTTGTAATGAGGTCAATATCTGTGCACTGTAGATCTGTTTTTTTTTAAATTTAATGTACTTTTGATACCATCAAATTTAGATATCGTATTGTTTTAAACACATAGCATTAAAAAAAGTATTGCTATTTTGATACTTTTGACAACATTAAAGATCCTCACACATGATCACGGTAAAACCGCTTTGCGCTGGCTGTCCCATTGTTTTCCTACGGGGAGAGCCGTGGTGCCCAGGTGGGCACAGCGCTACCCTTGGCGTGGCGCACACCCCACCAGGCCGCTGACCTTCCCGAAGCGCCTGAAGTGACACTCACAAGCGGGGAGAGGTAGAGAATGATGGAGGAAAAATTCAGACTGTGTTTCAGAGTTCCTCTGATTCTAAACGTTAAAAATATACCACGATCTCACCAGTAAATGTAATGCATGGTGAAATGTCAGCAGTCAGATGAGGCTGCCAAGTTTGAGAATAGGAATGCTTAGCTGTTTATGTACCAGACAGACAGTGAAGGGCTCATATGGTATCACAAGCATAGCTTTATGAACAGTCGGTGACCAGAGGATGCAGTGATGACGTCTCTCTGCCTCTGCGACTGTCTGCTCTGCACTCTACCTCACGGTGAGCGAAGAGAAAATTTCTTATCATGGGAAAGCAGCTTTACACACACACACACAGACATATAGCAGAGGAGTAAACTGAATCCTTATCACTCCTGTTTGTTCCTCTGAAGTCTCCGCGCTCTTTGACATCTTGACCTCTTGCTTTTCTCTCCCTCTGACAACCCAGTTGAAAAGTTGGGACGCTGTGTAAAACATAAAGAATGTGAGAATTTGCTAATCCTTTCTGACACATACTCAATTGGAAACAGCACAAAGACAATATGTTTAATGTTTGACCTCCTCACCCTGTGAGAAACAGACTCAAACCTCTTTCACCACCTGGAGTCATGTCAAACAGTGCCGAGAGTCTATGAATGAGAGCCACAAATGTTCTCTATTTACCTTTTTATTTATTTATTTTTTTTTATACATTGACATTTATTCATGCTCAATTGGAAAATTTGCCTACGGGCTCTAAATAAAATGAGAAAATAACCAAATATGAATAAGTAACTTTCATTTAATGTGTGTATAATTTAAAATGCTATAACAGGCGTTTCCATGTTGTCATTTTATATGACTTATTTATTCATTGCATTTACAGAAAATGTGCTTTATTGTGATATGTGTATTCTGTTTATATTTGTGTTTTACTTTTGTGGAATTGGGGTTGTGGTTTGGGTTTGTGAGAGATGTTCACGAGCCCAAATATAGTCTCAAGTCAAGTCAATTTTCTTTATATGGACCAAAATCAGAAATCCCAATGCCTCTGTGGGCTTCAGAATCTATACATTGTAAGAGACCCCCTGTTCTTAGAGACCCTCGATTCAAGTCTTATATAGAATTGTCTTATATAGAAATAGTTCAATGTGCCTGGGACATTTTCTGTTGACAGAACAAATCGTACAGGATTTCGCCTCCCAACAGGAAGCATTTTGCAGAGTCCAGATCATGCAGGCACTGTCATGGTTTCAGTTTTAGTGTTTTATTTCTTGTGTCATGGTGTTGAGCTCTAGTTTATTTTTCTGTGTTTATTTCTTGTGTTATGATTTTTGAGTTTTTAGTTTATACTCCTGTTTTTGTTACTTCCTGTGTTATGGTTTGAGTTTGTTATTTCTCATTTTATTTTGAAGGGTCTTACCTCATGTGTCTTATCTTACTTCACACTTCCTGTCTTTGTTCTTTTCCCTCCACTGTGATTGTCTGTCCCCGCCCTGATTAGTCTCACCTGTGTCTTGTTAACCTTCCTGGTGTATATAGTCCATGTGTCCACCGCTTACTTTGTCCGTTTGTTGTGTGTGTTACCCATGTGCCTGCGTCCTAGTGTTTTTCTTGTGTTTTCACTGGTTTCTTATGGTTTTTGGACTGATTTTAAAATTGGGAATTTTGCTTTTGACCCTTTTTTGGATTTGTTTGCCCTGGTTGGACTGATTTTCTGGTTTTGACCCTTGCCTCCCTGTGACCAGTGAGTTAACTTTAATAAATCATTATACTGAACCTGCTCTGCCTGCTGCATCTGCATTTGGGTCTGAAACCCTGTTCATAGTGTTCCGGCACATTGTAACAGGCACAATGATAAACTAAGTCAGGTTAAATAAAGCCAAGCTCACTTTTCTTTATTACCTCCACCAAGGAGGTGATGTTTTCACCTGTTTGTCTGTTTGTCACCAGGATTACACAAAAATTGATGGATTTCCACCAAACTTGGTGGAAGGATGGGGCATGGCACCCACAAAATTTTGGAAGGAATTTTTTATTTATTTTTTTACAGGAATTTTTTAACTTTAACATTTTCAGATAGGGCATTTTTCCACATTTTCATTAATTAGCAGAAACGTTTGCAAAACGTTTAACTGCTGAGCAAAGTCCAATTAACACTGATATGAATGATTTAAATAGGGCTATTTTCCACAGAAGCTACAGTAGTAATGACAGATCTGGATCTGCACCAAAATGTTAGATTGGACATAAAACTATTGAAGAGACATAAAAACTGTTAGTACCTTACTACTGTGCATTAGTTCTTTTAAAGACATCATCTTTGTGTATGTTAGTGTGTTGTGTAAGCTAAGCATAATATTAAGGTATAACAAATCTCATTATCTCTATCTTTTTTCTCAGCAAAGATCTATCTAGTAAAATAGAAATATCAATCTCAGTAAATAATCAAAACTTTAGTCCTGTAAGTGCTGTGAAATATGAATCCATTCACTTGGTGTCATCGCCTGGGTTACCACAACGTGGAGGACGGGGGGTATCAAAGGGAGAGGCAGGGAGGGAGAGAAAAGCAGAATTAAAGACGGAGAGAAAGAGAGAGACGGCAGAGAAAGAGGATAGATGGCAGCCAATTATGTGGCTCAGCTTAGTGTGAACAGCAGGACAGGGTGCAGTGAGATAAAAATAGACACTATCTGTTTGGATGTATGTTTCTGTGTAAGAGAGAGACTGTGTGTGTGTGTGTGTGTGTGTGTGTGGCTCCTGTGTTTGTACTCTTGTGTCCTTGTTAGTTTTGCATTTGAAAAATGCGCAACATGTTTTAAATATTAACATTATGTGCCACTAATTAATTGTGCGCTGGGCTTGTGGGTGTATATACTCACAAAATGAACACCCGCCAAGTACTGATTGTGCGTAGATTTTCAAATTGGTGAGTAAATCTCAGAAGGCTATCCAACAGTCCTGTCGGTAAACATTTGTAACTAGATGTAGTAGTAATGTTGTTAAAAAATTATCTGACTGAGTCAAACACGTTACTGCATTTTGGTGTCATTTACGGGTGCGTTGCTTCTGGCTGCTGTCTGTGTTGGAGCAGACACAGGGACTTCATGGTGCATTCAGGTCCAGACTTTACCGCCCTCTTTGCAAGCATCTGTCCAAACCCACATTTCATCCAGTCCTCAAGTGCCCTCAAGCAGTCTTTCTGCACACTTACAGAGAGTTCGCTTGGGATGCAGACTTCACCACACTTCACTGATGTAATTACCCACAAATCATTGCAATGTGGATTTTAAATTGTAGTTAGTAGACTCAAAACTAAAAATAACTTATAATGAATGTGTAAAACAATGACGTTTTTGAATCTTGTGAGCCATAAATAATATGAAGCCACATCATGATACAGAAATATGTGGAAGTACAGGCTATAGAGGTCATCAAAGTTCATTTTGTTAAAGTAGCCTATAGACCTGTCTATCAGCAGCTCATACAGCCCTGCAGGCTCACCCTTCCTCAGACTTGATGTGATGACAGTGAACACGTCACTGAACATATGACTGAAGTCTGTGAGGTCTCAATTTGTCCAGAGTACGGTATTCATATTAGGACATGCTCTGAGTCAGGTCTCAGACATCAGATGAAAAGGCATCAGGTCTTGGGAAAACCTCTGTCAAGTCTATGAAATTGCACCATCGAACGTGAGACGAAACGGTCTCAGATTAAACGGCTTCAGGCGTAAACGTATCAGACAGAGGAGAGAGTGGGTTGCTAGGTAACGTTAGCTAAACTAACTGAAGTGTTGTTGCTAACTAAGCTTAGCTGGCTAACATAACACATGAACCTTTTCTCTTAAAAACAGTAAGAGAAGATACATATTTCTGTAGTACTATCTATGATCATGTATGATAACAATGAATCACTTTCGGATATGAAATTAATAGGCTAATTAAATTCTTCAGTTAACCTAGCAACCTAGTGCTAGCTAAGGACACTAGATAAACTGTTGACAGTAACTGTGGCAACATGGCTACTGTGTGCTAACTACCTAGTGAATAAGGACCGTAGTTTGGCTAGTTTTGACTTGTGTTGTTGCAAGTAAACGTGATGTGTTTCAAACGTCAGTTTAAACTAACACCAGTTATGTTAGCTAGCTAGTTATCAATTCATAGAAATTATACTTCTGCCTTTATAAAGTTAGAAAGCTCAGCTAGTTTCGCTAGCTAGCAACCAAACTCAGCTAGTTTAGCTACCGTTACCTACCAACCGACTCTGCTCATTCTGAGACCTTTTCGCCTTAAATCGTTTAATCTGAGGCCATTTTGTCTGATGTTCGATGGTGCATTTTCATAGACTTGACAGAGGTTTTCCCGACCTGATGATTGTCATCTGATGTCTGAGACCTGACTCTGACAGCTGAGGATGTCCTAATATGAATACCGTACCAGAGGGTAAACATTTGGATTAAGCCTTGGTGGCCAACTTGACATAGTGGCCAAACAGTGTAACTACACCGTCATGTGATGCACAGGGGCCCAAGAAGACTTACATTGTGAAGGAGTGGCTGAGTGTCACAACCCCTGCAAAATGACTTGATTCAATATCAGAATTTGATCCATTGCAACTGATAACATTTCAGTCAAGAGGATGATTGATTTGATTAAATTGTTTTATCCCTATTCAAGTTAGCGGAGGGCTAAAACCAGAAGTTACCTGCTTGGCTGGCGAAAGCCTCTGGTGTGCCTGCTCTATGGGCCGCACAATACCGAAGCTATGCACAAGAACCTTTTCATACCCGGGAACGTTTTCCGCTTCAAAATCTGACGCTGTAGGCTATTCAGATTTTCCTTCAATAGTTCCATGGTGGACTTCATGGTGCATTCAAGTGCAACTCCTACACAGAAAAATCTATACTCAAATGGCCAAAATTTTACTTTAAAGTTTACTATATATTTTCCTCTCTTGAGACCTACATCTATCATTACATTCGCGTTCTAGTACTGCAGCTTTTTCAATAATACTAAAATGAAAACGGTATCCCATTCATTTCTAAAGAGGCAAATTTTAAAAGCTATAAAAATCAAATGGAATTGTTGTTTTATTGTACAATATTTTAATAAGCACAACATGCATTAATTTTGGCCGGTAATTTGGTCCAGTGGATTCTTGAGGATTCATCTACCTGTCATCTTGGCCAGTGAGTCAAAGTTAATTTCGGACACTGTATACACTGCATACACTACACACACACACACACACACACACACACACACACACACACACACACACACACTGTGAGCTGAATGTCATGTTTGATGTAATGAGTTTCATGGGTGAGCGTCTCCATGTACGGTCATTAAATGGTAATGTTGGGATGAGAGCTAATCTGTCACAAACGCTGACAGCGGTGAGAGATTGATGGGAGGCGGAGGAGAGAAGGAAGAAGGGTTAGGAAAGGAAAAGTGAGAGGGAGGATGAAGAAAAGGCCAAAAAAGAAAGGAAGAATGGCTAAGAGATCATTTCTACTGTCCTGCTCCAAATACAAACACATGACATAGGCCTAAATATCTTTTCCAGAATTAGCTGACAAGATATTCAAATTCTGGGAGATGGTTGTGAAAGGCAAATCTGTTTCCTGTTCATTGAAAGCAGAGAAACAACACAAATATCCGCATGTGTGAATATGACTGAACTCACAATAAAAAAAATGTTTACATGTAAATCCTTTTGTATAGGACGTCTTTGAACCTGGAAATTTGCATGCATACAAGCACCAAGCGCCAGCTAATGTCAGATCGCTGACAGACATATCACTCTGTCGGTATTTTTGAACAGCACAAAGACACAATCCTGCTGTCTCTTCATCAATCCGTGTTTGACAGAGGGTGCAGATAGATACTGGTTCGCAGTGGAAATTCACGAGTTAACAGTCAATTCGATTTGTAGTTTGGCAAACTATGAAAAAAAAATGTATGGTGTCACAACGTTTTTTGTTTCAAAGGTCCAGTGTGTAGGATTGAGGAGGGCAGAAGTGGAATATGATATCCATATATATGTTTTCATTAGTGTGTAATCACATTAAACTAAGAATCGTTGTATTTTTGTTACCTTAGAATGAGCCTTTTATATCCACAGAAGGAGCAAATCCTCTTAAATATATCAGGGCTGTCCTGCATACCAGTTTTTGGACTTTGAAGCTTCAGTGTGAATTACCTGCAAATATTCCAAGCTTGGGGTGGCACAGTTGGCACAACGCAAAGCAGATTAGCTCTCTGTTCTGCAAACACAATCCAGGTACAGCAGCCATCCTCCTTATAAACCCTGATCTCCTTTAAAGCCGTCTAAAACAATATATCAGAAGCTAAAAGTTTACTTCTTTTTCCTCTGGAGACTTTCCCCTGTTCTCCTTTAGTTTTTGCTGTTTAAATGTGTCTCAACATTACTGCAGCATTTCGCACCGAAACATTTAAAAACATCGGGAGCAGCCTCTCTAATCATTTAAGTAAATCAATTAAGAAAACACTCTTACATCAATACAGCACACTATAAAGAATTCACCTGGAAAGGTTGCGCTGTTCCACATAATTTGAACAGCAATAAAGCAATTTTTTTTTTTGTACGATGTGTTTACAGGATAATCCCAAAGATGTAAAATGCTGATTTACAAAGAGAGAAACAAGTAAACATGCTGTTGTTTGTTATTTTTGGGAAAGTGTGTTAGAAATCCCAAAGTTTCTGTGTGTGTAAAATGAAAAAAACCCACTTCACCAGCTTGTAGATTAAAACCCCCCCCAGATATGTCAGAAAACGGTGGTGACCAAATGTGTAGGAAAGTAAATTCCTCATATATCGCAGTACAAATGACAGGTTTATCTCTTGCTCCAAACTGCTTTTCCAGAGTGTGTTAGAGAACTTTTTTTCCCCTTTACTTCCGGGGCTCTGATGCAGACTGATGAAGCCCTAATGGCAGATGGTGTTGTGGATGTGAAGCTCAGTGCAGCATCGCCGCCGTCTCCCTGGTGACTGACATGACCTCCTGTGCTCGGGAGCTGACGTCCGCGCCATCTACAGCTGTCACTTTGCTCATGCGTCTGGCTGATTGTTGAAGACTTGTGACATGTTTTTAGTTTCCATGAACGATTATTCTCATTATGAATGCATTCATTGATTAAATTTTCCATTAAACGGTTTGTTTTTGTTGGGTAGTTATCATCAGTGAATCTTTTTTTAGTTGATTAACTGATTTAATCTGTAAGGTATCAGAAGATAGTCAAACATGACATGAGTCCAAAACCCAAACTTATTCAATTCATGATGATATAAAGAGAGAAAAACAGCAAATCGTCACATTTGGAAACAAAAGCAAAGGGCTGACATTTTAGAGGTGTATGCTTTTCATTGGACAACAGTGAATATTTTTTTGTGCACATGAAATTGAAGCCTTTGCTCTGTGTGTGTGTGTGTGTGTGTGTGTGTGTGTGTGTGTGTGTGTGTGTGTGTGTGTGTGTGTGTGTGCTGGAGCTCAGTAGGTAGCAGATCGCACCACCACTAGTTCAGTCCCCCCGGAGGCCGTCATAAAATGTATGCACTCAAGGAATTGCAAGGTGTTCCAGATGAAAGCGGCCATTAAACACAGTGTGAACACCCTCCTATATTAAGTGCCATTACGCTGTTTCAAAGGAGAGAGTTTATGGCTGCGTCACCTCTGTTTTAGACTTATTTAGTCACTCACAGCTGACCGAGCGACACGTCTCGCCATCTGTAACTGTCGCCGAGTGGTAGATGTCTGTATATTCACTGCCGCTACATTTGCACAACAGCGTGTCTTTATAGCTCTGCTGGCAATGATGGCGGAGAGGTTTAATGGCACTCATCATAATGCCGTCTTTAATCATTCATGATTCACCTTTCTATACACATTACTGAATATTTTAAAGCCCACTTTTATAGTTTAAATCGCCTATTAAGAGGCTTGGCTGCAGGTAGAAGCTTCTAGTTTGTGTGTGTGTGTGTGTGTGTGTGTGTGTGTGTGTGTGTGTGACTGTTGGAAAGTGTTTCGGAGCCAAGCTGTTGTGTTCAAAGGCACGGTGAATTGAGTTTACACAGCACTGAATATCTGAAGGCAGCTTTAAGTCACGCCATGTGTCATCACCAGAATGCAAAGTGGACCCCTGGTGATGGGAGCTGTATTCAGCAATATAAACATCTGTTTTGCAGGTGTGGATGTCATTTACAATTTGTGTACAGGTGCAAGTATGGTAGCATAGTTTCGGTACACATAGCAGCAAAACTTTTTTAGAAGAAAAGTTAAGTTAAATGGTTCGTGTGAAAAAAAATATGACGTTTTTCAGTTTTTCGGTCGGGTTGTGGTTCTGTTAACATTCTTTTGTTCGGCTGACTCAGTAGCGACACCTAGTGGTAAAAGTTGGTGCATCAAACGGGTTTTAAAAAATGTTTACACTGGCCCAACCTTTGTGAACACAGTGGGGTTTGTATTCCAAACGTGTTTCACTTTCTTTCTTTCTTTCTTTCTTTCTTTCTTTCTTTCTTTCTTTCTTTCTTTCTTTCTTTCTTTCTTTCTTTCTTTCTTCCTTTCTTTCTTTCTTTCTTTCTTGTGGCAATTCAGACATTTGTAGTAAGTATGTGAAGAACACGTGTGAGGAAGTGAAGTGAAGAATCTCCAGCTGATGGCACCTGGATGAGCTGGAATAAGACGATAGTTTGTTATTGCTGTCAACAGCGTTTGTGTGTTATGTCCTTATCCTCTTCATTCTTTTATTTTCTCAAAAAAAACATGTTTGACTTCTGTCTCTCTTGTCGTAATAGTTGCATGGTGACACTCTCTCCCTTGCAGTTGCATGTGAAAAGGCCTGACTTTTGAAGGCTTGCTGTGTCATCTGCCCTTCACCTAAATAGCAGCTAAAACTAATCCAGAGTGGTTAGAAAATGCCAAATGTTGCTCTATCTCAATGTTAATCCTAAGTGACCTACATTAACTTAAAGACGGTGATAATCACTCAAGACTTCCTATCAGAGGTTGTTAGCATCTCCCGTTGACAGGGTCATTAAGATACTGTCATAATTTATTATTACCCGTCATTTTGAATTTCACTTTTTTAATGATAATGAGTCATTTAACAGCAAATCATTTTCAAAAACAACTCAATCACAATAACATTTAACCCTTTATCGGGCGAGGGACCATATATGGTAACTTCAGTGTTGTAATAAAATAATAATATATATTATATACTTATATTATTATAATACAATAAGTCTTGTAATATCCTCTAATATCCTCCTCTAGGGTTGAAATTTTGAATTTTGAAGTATTTCAATGAGTGCCCTATGAAGGGTTAAAGGACCAGTTCACACAAAAATGAAAATTCAGTCATTATCCACTCACCCCATGCCGATGGTAAGTTAAAGCAAAAGTTTCCTGGTTCACAAAACATTTCTGGGCCAAAACAGCGTTGCAGCATTCTCCTTTACAACTTTGGTTTAAAAACGTTAAAAATTTTTTTTAAATGGCTCGATATGGCTTGTCCAGCATAAACCAATTCTCCGGAAGCCCTGAGACCTCAAACTGATTTAAAAAGACGTTATTTACACGTTTCTCTAAGCTGAAATCTTCACTGTAGGCGCTAAGCTAAAAGTGTTAGTCCAAAAAGGATTTTTAGATGGCCTGTTGACTTGCCTCAAATGTTAATCAAAGGGAAATAAAGGGTTAACCTGCAATCAACATAGAAAGGCGTTCTGAGGCAAAAACTAAAAATTAAGAAAGCAAGAATGTTATTTCATCACCTCTGGCTAAAATTATTTCAGTTAATTACACCAAAGTCGTAACCTTTGTGACGACTTTCGTTATTAATTTAAACAATCCCTCTGGGATCATTAAACCCCCGTCCTCATTGTGGGCTGGGTACCTCTGTGCTCCAACTCAGACAGTGTGTGTTATGCCCAACGAACCAACAGGAAGTCTCAGAGAGCTTTCACCGTCATTTGAAGTGAGACTGAAGAGAAGGCAGGACCCGCGACCAAGCAGCTAATCCTCCAGCATCTGTTCCGTCCAGCCAGCTGTACGAGGGAGGCCCGGCAGCTCGCAGGTATGCTGGACCAGTCCAAACCTGACTATTGCCTCTCCAGCTTAGCCCCTGATCCGACTTTAATGAGGCACACTGGCCTGTTTATCCCACATCTATCCCTCCATCCTGTCCTCTATTTGTGCTCCACCTCTCAACATCTCATCCTCACTTCTCTGCACCCCTACCTTTATTTGTTGTCCTTTACCCGTCTTCCATTTTGTCCCCTCTTTCAAATTAGATTTTTCTCAGCTTCCCTTCCCAACCTTCAATTTTATTTCTTCATGCCATCTCTCTTGGCCGTGTCCATCTATCTTTTGCTTTTTTTTCCTCCTCTCATCCATCTTCTCTCCTTCGAGACAGTCAACCAGTCAGTCATTTTTCTGCCTCTTGTTCTATGTTTCATCCCTTATATCTCTCTTGCTTTTCCCTTTCCTTTCTCTATCCATTCCTCCATGCGTCCCCTATGGACTTTCCTCTCTTCACTTCACCTCTTTCAACTCCATCTTCCCCTGTCACCTGTCCAGCCTGTCCTCCACCTTTGCCTCACTGTCTCCATCTATCCCACTTGCTACTTTCACCTAGCCTTCCGCCGTCCATCCGTCAGTTCTTCATCTCCGCTGCTCTAACCTTTTGCCTCCTCATCACTTCTCCATCCTTTCCCTCGTTGATCTCAGCCTTCATCCCTCCCTCTATCCTTCACGCTCCCTCACGGTGTCCTCCACCTCTCATTTACCCCTTTAACATCTCCTTCCTGTCTCGCCCTGACCCCTCCGTCACCTCCTCCCAGCCCCATCTCCTCATCTTTTACTCTCCTCCTGCTCTCGTTGCGGCCTCTGCAGTGCTAGCCGTTAAGTATCATTGCCCTGCCATCCCTCTTTCCTTACCTCCTCCTCCTCTCATCTCTACTTCACCACTATCATGATTGTAATTACAGGAGAGGTTAAAGATCCTATCATTGCTCTAGATGTCATCAGCGCACACACGGGCACACACAACGATACGACATAAATGTGCTGCTCTCACACTTTTGACATGATGTTAGTTTCTGTAGGCAGAATAACCCGGAGCTGTGCTCATAATCGTAATGACTCTTTTTGTGTGCTTTTGTTTGCCCATGATGTGTGTTCCTGATGTAGTCTCAGTAATAATCCCTTGTGCATCGTGCATGATGGCGTGGGCAGAAATGGCCTGGCTGTTTGGGGTGATAGAGTCCATGGTGCGGTCGAGAAATAATTCTCAGACTGTGGAATGAGGCCAGAGCCGGCTGACCCCATTAGATGAACCTTACAAGTCATTGTGAAAGGGGCCCGCCGCTGATCGACAAGACGCGGCTCACCTCTTTCTGTCTAATGGCTCCAGACTGGCAGCCTGTCTGGGCCAGATGAGCCTAAAGACAAGAGACATCGCTGGACAGGGGTTGAATATTATGGCATTGTCGACACAAACAAAAATCCATTCTGTGCTAATATACAAAAGACCACAGTCAGTCAATCTGTGCTGCAGTGTTTATTTTGGCAGAAATATCCATTTTGTCTTTAGTATCAAGCCTGACATGTCTGTGTCCACAGATTTATCATTTCTGATCTTGAATTTGTGTCTCGTTATTGTCTTGGTTTGAAGTTACAGATTGTTGTGGCTGCCCGGATCAGTTAGGAGAGAGCACCCAAAATGTTAGCATACAGTGCCAACCCTAACCTAACCACCGAGCTGTGGTTTGGTGTTGAAGTGCTTACAAATGAATTCAGTATTTACAAGGTTAGGGAAAGCATCCTCTACACTCAACATCTAAATTAGTTCAATAAACTGTGTGGATGTACCTCCAAATGTTATTTTGTGTCAAAATATAATATGTTACATTTCTGCATTAAATTGTCTAAGAATGACATTTGCTATATATTTTGTTGAGTTGTGTACTCATATTTTCCCAAATGTTTCCAACAATGGTAAAACTAGAGAAATCCATAATTTCAATTAACCCTCTGAGGTCTTACTCGGGGGCACGTCTTCAGCATAGAAAGGTGGTTTTAATGTCCTATGAATATCTACACTCTCCTCTTCCGCGTCCTTATTCTCGCAAGACTGTACGTGATTCACAGCGACCAATGGGAGGTCGAGAAAACGCTCATCTGTGTCAACGTCATCTGCTTTACCGTGCGTAATTGGTGGAATTGTGTGTACATGCGTAAGAAGTGTGTACACTGCCAAAAACGAGGCCAAAGAAAGGATAGAGTGCGATGCTGCCCTCTGCCTGCAGCTGGACAGAAATTGTTTTGAAGCGTGGCATGACATCTGAAAAACTCAAACCTGAACAGATGGTCATTGTGTAAATATTGTAAATAGAGTGCTTTATGTGTATATTTATATATAGTATATTTTGTTTTGAAAAAGAAGAAACTGTTGTATTACTTATTTTTCATTTGCACATCCCATGAAGCTTGTAGTATGTAGTATGAAGTCATTCAGTCCCATTTTATCTCCATCTAACATTTGGTGAAAGAACAGTGAAAGGTAACACTTCTACTCAAAAAAATTTCTTTTTATACACTTATTTTGCATTTATCTAATATTTTATTCAAATTGTCCATTGCATTTGTGAACCTAAGGCTTTGATAAGCCAATTTCAATCACCAAAACAATTCGTCCACATGAGTAAAGGCATGTTTTCAGAAGAAATATAAAAACTTTCCAAAATTGGAATGCAGTTTTTCAGCTTTTGTGCCAAATTATCACTTTGAACATTGCTCTAGGACAAATATGAGCCTCAGTGTATACAAAGCTGAGATTGTGCTGTAAATTTTGATATGAAACACTTAGGTATCATAATATATGCAAGTTCCTTATAAAGGCAAATTTAAAAACAATGTAAAAAAAATAGAGAAAATATCCGACTCCAGAGAGTTAAGCTAATGGTGCATATGGTCACCTGTCACTATAACTTCCAGGAGAGTCAGAATGAGGAAGGAAGTCGGCGAACGTGACTAAACGCAGAAGTTGCGTACTGTGCGTTTGATTTGTGCAAATATTCTTTATCAAGAATCAAGAAAGATTTGTCATTATGCAGCTCAAGATTGTATAACGAAACACGAGAGGTGAAGTATGCTCAAATACTGTATATAGAAATATTTCTTGAGGTTTATGACAAATAATTGACTTTTTAATTGAAAAGGTTTTTTCCGATCAATTGAATTTTAATTGAAAATTAAACAAACTTTGTGTTTTTAACAGTCAAAACATTGATTTGTCACTGATTAACCAGAAGGGATTTCCAGAGATGGTGTTAACAGCTGAAGGACAGAAAGTCCTGAAAGTGACCAAGTTGAAGTTTTCTAAGCACTGATGATAGCAGTGGTTGAATTCACCACACCAAATTAGATTGACTCGGACTGAACTCCAAATAATTTAACTTGGATTCTGTCCTCACCTAAAAGAATTATAGCATTCATTCGTTTTTTAAACTCTAATATGCAACATGATTAGGTTTTCTTGTGGTCAGGTATTCAGCTGAATAATAATGAAGTTTCATAGTTGGAGTTGATGGTTGGGTGTGTGACTTTGAAACTGGGCATCATAGTTTTGTCTCCAACCCACAGTCCAGTGGTTTCCCAAGTTTCCAGGGTCTTAACCAGATAGTTCTAGCTTCCTAAACTTAAAAGATATGCCAGATGAACATATGGCCATATAAGTCATTCTGTGAAACACTGACAAACTGCCTATTTTGCTTTAGCACTTGTTGGTTACTTGCAAAAGTGGTGGGTAGAATCGACCAATATGGTTGAGGGAAAACCAAGAATTTACCCACATTATGGGTCTAGCTGGTCTTAATTTCACATTCTGTTTACAACTCATCTGGGGCCTGTAGCTGCTCAACCGCTCGCCTCGAACTAATGACTCCCTGAATAGTGCAGACATCATCAGCAGCTTAATCAAGAAAGGAAATCTAATGAGACAATGCAGGAAGAATTAGACAAAACTGATTCCAATTTGTTTCCAATGTGTGTGAAGTTAGTTTTATTCTTGAGTCAGGTGACATCACCAAGAACCGATGTTAGAAAATATTATCTTGAATGTAAGTGAGACTTTGTTGTAGAAGCAATGCAGCTGTCAGAATGTTGAAGTAGTGCTTTAGATTAAACAACCATTTATACAACCTGTACTAAGAAGACACCTTCATCCATCTCCTGCAGTCTGTGTGCATCAAACATATGTCTGAACACATTCAGTGAATAATAAGTCTTATCAGTTGTCTGAGGCTTTTCCAGGAAACTGCGCACCTCAGAGATTTTACCTTTTCTGAATACATCTCCAGACTGAAGTCGTTCTGCCAAATGAAATCGCAACATCAAAATACAGACTGGAAGACGTTCATCCGGAGCCTTATTGAGCATAAGTGGTCTTTTGGAGTAACGTCTTGCTTTACATTTACACAAATCCACGCATTAACATCAGGGAAGTGCATAAAAACATAACTCTTTGAAGTGAGAACATGCATATCAAAAGTGTATTTATTTCATGTTACTTTAAACATAAAAACATGTAAATTAATAAACAAATGAAACACTGCTAAACTCTACATGTATACTCTATATATCTACTATGTCAGCCTTTTTGAATACTTGTAAGATTCACATTTTTATGCCTTTCGCCATCATTTGTTATGTGATAAACGGCAGATTTCCACAAAGTTGGATAAAATAAGTGTGTGTCCTGCTCTTGAGTTCAGCTTTGGAATCCCAGCACACCACAGATCTTCTGCTGACATGCTGTTGGTCACCGTGGAGGGCTGATTCTATCAGCCTTCTATGGCTTCCATGTGGCTATTTTAGTAGTTGTGTCTTTGCAATGTGCAGCATGCATCCTTTCTAACCCTGCTGTGGTTTCCTCTGTAATCAATACATTGTATTGAGTATTATCGGCCCTGAAGCTGATTCCCAGTTAAGAAAATAACTTGGAAGGTTGTCTATGGTTGCTACAGATTAGCATCCTGGTTAACTACAGCCACTTTAAGGTTAATGGATGTATTTAATACTGACAGACAAGTGCTGGGGCAAAAGACAGTATGCACAAAACAAACAAACAAATCATAATTCAAAACTAGTGCCAGTTAGTTTTTTATGCTAGTAGTTTTTCGGGTTGTCTGTCCATCCATCCCATTCTTGTTTGTTTCTGATCTCAGAAACAGGGATGAACTGACTTTGGTGGTCAGAGGTCAAAGGTCAATGTCACTGTGACCTATTAAACAAATTTTTAGTCATAACTCAAGAATTCATATGCTTATTATGACAAAATTTCACACAAACTCTGCTGATTGTTTAGATCTTCTATGCTGCTGGGTTGAACATGTGTGTGAAGAATCCGTGTTTCAGAATTCAGAGCTTCTTTGCAGCAACATCCATATTTGAAGCATTGTAGTCCAACACGAGCTCTTTGATTTTGTTAATTTTTTTTCCAGAAACTAAATCACTCAACTGTCAGAAATGCATTTTTTGACAAATGCAAAGTCATGTCACTGTGTGTAAAATGTACAAATATGTGTAAAAATGGAATTTAACCACTAAACTGTTTCGTGACATAATGTTGGTTTACCTCAGTGATTGGCATTTTTGATTTTTGAACTTGAACTGGATTTATTATTGTATTATTTTGTTGTCTGTTAATAGTAGTCATAAGGTCAAGGTCCAGTTCAGGCGATGTTGATAAAGGTTAGTCTTTGTGTTTCATATTCATCATGTTTTAGTGCGTTATTTCTTGTGCTATGGTTTTTGAGTTTTTGGTTTATACTCCTGTGTTTGTTACTTCCTGTGTTATGGTTTGAGTTTCTTGTTTCCTGTTTTATTTTGAAAGTCCTTTTCTCGTGTGTCTTGTCTTGCTTTACATTTCCTGTTTTTGTTCCCTCCTTTGTGTTTGTCTGCCCGGCCCCGATTGGTTTCACCTGTGTCTTGTTAATCTTCCCTTCTTTGTGTATTTAAGTCTCTGTTCTTCCCTCTGTCGTCGCTAGTTCGTCGTGTTGCCCATGTGCCTTCGTCCTCACATTCTCCTAGTGTTTTTGTCTATGTCTTCTGGACCTTGCCCGTTTTTCAGATTTGGGATTTTTGCCTTTGCCCCTTTGGATTTGTTTGCTTGTTTGGACTGACACCCTGGTTTTGACCCCTGCCTGCCTTGACACCCCGTAAGCCTTTGAGTTCTTGTTTTTTCAATAAATACATTGAACTAAACCTGCTCTGCCTACGATGTCTGCACTTGGGTCCAAAACCAAGTCATGACAGTTGTAAGCTAGTATTTATCGCACAAGATTTCACTGAGACATTATATAAAAAATGTTGTCGTTCAGTTTTTCCTCCCAACCTCCAGTTGAACTGTTGTTTCCTGATATTGGAATGGCATCGGGTTGCTGGCTGACTGTATCACAGAGTGTTACGGGGTGGCGGGGCCACTGGGATTTATTTCTCTATGTTGGAATACAAAGCATACATCAATTGGTTATATTTCCATCCAGGGAGAGAGTTATTGTAGGCCGATGCCTTAACGAGAGTAATATAAGCTGATATCAGAAATCACGATGACATTTGTGGAATGTAGCTGCACCATAAAAATGCTAATGTTGTTTCTCTGACAGTGGAGGAGGTGGCTGGAGGATCAGACCGAGTGCCGCTGATCTTATTAGATAAAACTCTGTCATTACACTCACTGCTTGGTCGCCGCAGTGCTATCAAGGCTTTGCTCATAAAGACGCCAATATAACCGGGTGAGGTGTATACGTGTA
Source organism: Hollardia meadi (assembly GCA_037974645.1). Lineage (NCBI taxonomy): Eukaryota > Metazoa > Chordata > Actinopteri > Tetraodontiformes > Triacanthodidae > Hollardia > Hollardia meadi. The sequence continues at coordinate 19,050 of JBBPCS010044139.1, forward strand.
AAGATGACTTTCAAAGGCGTTATCATAGACAAGACCATTCGGAGGCCATTTGTAAAGGAAATGATGCAACATTGAGACACTATGACAGTGTTATCAGTGTTTTGGTGAACAGAAGATCAGTAAAAGCATTTCTCAAAGGCTGTTGGGCTGATTTCTAAAGCTGGGAGGTCCTGGGTGTTTGTGGATTAGAAATGCTTTGTTAATCTTATTAGATTAAAGAGTTGACCGGGCTTTAATTTACTTTCTGTTCAATCCAGCCAGTAAGAGGATACAGTTTTCCTTTGATGCAAAAATAGAAACTGTCTTTTCAGGAAAGTGCTGTTTTCTTTTAAATCATACATTGTAAGATACAGAACATTTGCCAATGGAGAACGAAATATTTCTGCTGTAAGGTTTGACAAATCCTTTCATCATTCATTTATTTAGATGTACAGGACTCGTCTATATGACACTGGAAGTCTATATGTTATTGATATCATGATATGAGACCTTTGGCATCAGGCAGAGATGCACAAGAGTTTAATGTACCTGTAATGTAAAGCCATCTGTATCAGTATCAGATAAGGTGAACAGATGACGTAGCGTGATTTAGATCACAAAGCAATAAAGTGCCAAGAGGGGTGGAGGTCAGGATTGAGTGGAGGGTCTCACACACGACCTTGTCCCAGGAGACTGCAGTTCGCTCCCCGTTTGAAACCAAACATCAACGGTCTTTTCCTAAACCCAACCACGTTTTTGGCTGGACCGCAGAGGGTCAGCCCTATGGGTTGCTCTGTGGCTGACTGAGTAAGTAAGTGAGTAAGTAAGTGATGAAGTTGCAGGATTGGTCAGTCGAGTGTAGGAGTGGCTACGTCATCAGG
>JBBPCS010044159.1:0-19909 GCA_037974645.1 Hollardia meadi
AAACATGTAACGTTATGGCTGAATCTCTCCCATGTTTCCTCGAACACTAGCCATCTTGATGCACACTGATCTTTCACAGGTCAACCTAACGCAAACAGCGGTGGTGAGCGGGGCCAGAGGCCTGTGATTCATAGATCTTGAATTTCTCAATGAGGGAGAAAGAGTAGATGTGCTTAGCCGCTCTTCAGGGTTTTAAAAACTTTTGAATGTGGGAAAACGATGTTAAATAAAATATTAGTAGAGCAGAGTATTTTTATGTACTTAAGAACGTGTCTGGAGGGGAACTTCAAATAAGAGGGCTTTTGGGCCTTGGCGGAGGTCTGCGCTCTACTGAGTGCCATTCTAGTTTTTTGAATGTTTTAATTAAACTAAAATTCTGGCCATATCTTATGAATCTTTAGTACTTATTACACAGAATAACTCAGCGTCTCAAACACTATTAGCCTACTTTAAATGGTAACTGCCAGCTCAATGCATGAACTTATTACACGGCTTTGCTGCATACTCTCTTCTGCAGTGACTACATTCGACAGTCTGTTATTTCTGAATAGCAGACAGCTGCTATAAACAACAGACTGTCACTATGGACGCAGTTCTGATCATAGACTATGGAGGACCACGCCCTGCGGATTGATTACAGGAGATAAGAAGTGTGATCAACAAGTTTGGGATCAGGTCAACCATCAGGTCATGCCTTACATCAGTGAACAGCTGTTTCTGTCATTATAACCTTTTTCTCTGGACATGTTTTCAAAGTTGCAAAAGCCATTCTGTTGGAACTGTTAATTAGGTGTTGACTTCAGAATCGCCGGCTCTTGTTGTTTAAATTTGACACTTCTCCATCACCCCTATCGGCTAAGTGCCTAATATGTGAATTTAATGAAGCTTGATGAAACTGTGTTAAGAAAGCCTAAATATACTCGCAGTACAACAGCTACAAAAGTAAAGTGAATGTGACCTTTGTATATTATCCATGCAAATAGTAATTATTTACTGTTGAACTGTAAGATATTATATCATTAGTCTTAGATTAATGGAAAACGGCCTAATTCATATTAATTTAATTAACCAAAAGAGGTTAAATCTACACTAAACTGTAACACTGCAGTATAGATTTTTGTCCAAAATATAAAACATGAACATATGCTGCAAAAGACAGATTATCCTTTTTTGCTGGCATGTTATAAATCAGAAATACTGTTTTTAGATCAAAGATTTCATGGTCAGGTTCACCTGATGGTGTGCACAGTGAGTGATTGACGTAGCAGCAAATCCCCAGTGAAACTCGAAGAATATGAAAGGTTTTTTTTCTAATATTACTGCCATAAAAACCAAACTCTCAATCCACATGTAGCTTTCATATTATTATTTACAGGATTTCTTGCACTAAGTTCTCTTGTTGTGCAGACGCCATATCATAACCCTTCTGTAAGCGATAACTTAAGGTACAGACATGATACATATGGGAAATTTAGGTAGTCATGCCAAATTTTCTGGCATTGTGAGCTAATTGTCCTGATGGTGGCACTACACTAACCATTCAAGTTTGAAACTTTGAAAATTTATATAATAAGCCATGCATGTACGTACATACGATTTGCAACTTTTACCAAAATCTAGGCCAAATTGAGCATTAACCTTTAGATGCTTTGAGCTGGCACGAAATATTAAGTCCATTACACCGTTTTTTTCTCAAAAATTGTAAAACTTAAACCTCACATTTTATTTATTTTTTGCTCAATTGACACCAAACCTGCAACACTGCATATTCAAACTGCCCTTGACCACTGATCCAGCCAGATTTTTGAATTGTCAAAAATTGAACCCACAGTGCAACAAAATGTTTGACTGTATCAGATACTGCCAATTCTGACTAGATAAATATTCAATGTTTATTAAATAAAAATCACAAAATATTGGTCGATGAACTGTGATAATTCTCAGAATTGTATCTCAAAAAAAGTTAGAAAAGGTCGATATCTAAAACATGCAGGGGGCAGGCCACAGTATATATTGTTCACACACACGGCCAGTCTACCCTCCATGACCACATATTGTACCTTGAGGCTATATAAGTATGTTTCAATGTATGTAACAAACTTAATAACCTAATATATACTGTACATACATTTAGGGTGCTGAATACCTCGCATCCACCATCACCCCTCCACCTCCACCCAGACCAGAGGCCGAACACTGCGTAGGTTGTTCCATGTCCTACGTGTATAGTTTTACATAAAGTTTTGGTGATACTTGATAATACAGCCCATGAGTTACAGTGTAATTGGTCTGTATGAATTATTTATTACCATCAAGAAATTTACTGGCTCCTACTGCTACTTAAATGTACAGAGGAAGAATACAAAACTATGTGGAATAAGGGAGTAAAAAGTGGCCATTTTAGGAGAAAGGAGAAATAAGTTTATTTTATATGTTTGTTTATACCGGGTACCTTTGAGGTAGGAAACAAACAAAAAAAAGTTACTAATTGTACCCCTAACAGTTATGGTAGCATATTAGACTTTATATGATTACTTTATAGGTATACAGTGTTGTTAACATGTTGTTCAGTTCAGAATATATAATGTATTAATCTTTTCCTTCCAAAATGCCCAATTCTTACTCCTTTGTTCCCCATAGTTTAATTTTTTTTAGTACTAATAAGTATTTTATTGGAATGTGACTCATATAACTGTAAATTGTTGGCTGTATTATAAAGCTGTACCTGGAGATGTGACTGTGAGTCAGCCCTGTCATAGATCGTGACCTGTCCAGGGTGTTGGTAGAGACAGTTGGGGGGGGGGGGATCAGTTAATCATAGAAAACTGACCCCTGCAGGGACAGTAACGTTGCTTCAGCTCACCCTGAGAATCACCCTCCAGAGTACCTCATACAGTTTATTGATCCAAGGCGCCCTGCTTTGGATCAGATAGACTGTCCTGAACTTAATTTGTCCCTCTGCCTTGATCTATTTGGTGGCTTCAAAATAAAATGTAATAATGTAAAATGCTGTCACGTAAAAAACGCACTGCAGTTTCCTCTGTACTGAATGTGGGATATAAACAAAACTGACATGACACAATACAGTATTGATTTCTGCTTACCGTTAGCCATTAAGACAAATACCTCATGTAGAACTGGCCCACATGATTGTCTAATAAAGACATTAAAATCACATGAAACTACTTTTAGAGATGATCTTAAACAGCCTCTTGAAATCTGTCAAACCACACAGGTCAACCTACCTGTATGTTAAATTATATATATTGGTTTACTAGTCACAAGGAGTACTTTTCAGCTATAATCTTTAGTTTAGAGGACCTTTGTTGGGTCTGAGATAATGACTCGTAACAACACCTCAGGAATCTCATGTTGGACTTCAGAAACGCACATTTTTAGATAACAGAAAGTCTACATTACAAACTGGGGTTGTGGATTTGAAAGAAGAGGGAATTTACTTGGCGATTTGCAAAACTTCCTAGCGAGTTGCATTATGGGAAGTAACAGGGGCATGACTCATTGTGGGAAGTTAAAGTATCTCAGCTGCCTCGATTAAGACTGTTTTTATTTTTTATGAATTTCTCTCTCAAAAGTACCACAATCATAATCATATATGGTCAGTCTATATCATGAGAAGAACACAAACAGTTTACAGGTAAGTGTGGTTAAATTACCGGGTCAGTAATGAATTAGAATAAGGAAATTCTAACACTGTTTGTGCCACATGAAAACGTTAGCGGATGGTTTACACTGAGCGCGTAAAACAAAATCTTGGTATGAAGGGGGAATTAAGTGAGAAGTACTGCATTTTCTAATAGTGTAAAAGGACTAAATGATTCAAGTATTTAAAGCATTTTAAGCTTCTTTTATTTGTCGTGACGCAGGTCTGACTGATGATATAAAGTCCACCTTTAAAAAGAATGGGTGAAAATTAGGGGAGATGATCGGGTGTTCAATCTTTAAATTATGTTACGTTAATGTTGGTGTCAGGTGTTAATGGAAGCTGCAATGACAATAAATGTTCAATTTGTGGATTACTGTTTTTCATGTAGGAAAAATCTTTCTTTTATTGATTTATAACGCTGCTGTGAGAGTGATGTACAGGTTTCTTGCAGGCGAAATGTGTCACAGCATTAGTATTTTTTTTTCGTTTTTTAAGCTTGTGAGCCAGTGTGGCAGATATTTTGGGTCATAAGTTTAATTGAGGGCATGGTTGAAAGATGGAGTTAAGAAAGGTCACTTGTGTATGTAGTATACAGAGAGGAAGCACAAAATAGGCGTCTGGATGAGAAGTGCTGTCTAGTATGAGTTAAAAGGAGGAAAATTGCTGAATACTGATTCAGCCTGGTCTCACCAATTGGCGTCTGAATAGCAGAGCAGTGTCTTATTTCACATGTTATCAAAATGCTTCTTTTTTTTTCTTTTCGTGTGTCATCTAACGCAGTCCGCATCAGGCTTTTCTCATGAATTTTTAGACGTGAATGTGAATGTGAGAAAATAGTGTAAGATGATGTACAAAAAAGAGTGAGAAAGTCCACAGTTGGAGGAAGTTGGGGTGGTGGATAGGTCAAATAAGTAATAGACCTTGAACCAGGAGACTGGAGTTTGCATCCCTTGTGAAACCCAAAGTTGATATTGATCGATTGTTAATTCTTGTCTGTAAGTAAAGTTACGTAATGTAACTGAAGTGATTTTAACCCTAACCATGACGGTTTTTTTTTACCTAAACCCAACCAAGTCGTTTTTATGCCTAAATCTAACCAAACTGCGACCGTATAGGTCATGGGACAACAAATGTCACATGAGGAAAGTCACCTTTCACAGAAAGTCACAGACGAAAGTAATTGTTTCCTGCATGCCTAAAACTGATAACATGTGGCTGGCGTTATATGATGTGCGAAAGGCTTAAAATGTGTTGAATGACATGTGAAATGGCCATGGGATTGACCTGCTATTCGTACTCCATCCTATGAGATCATATTGGCTGACTACATTCACTGCAGCTTTATCTAGTTGTTCAGCAGCACAATAGTCTGATGCACCATGACAGAAAGCACATTGTTTAAGTCTCTAAGTACATTTTTGTACCTTAGGTACTCTGTGTTTTTGAGTAGATACAGTACATAGCAAATCTTTGCTGGCCATCTGTAGTTATGTGTCAGATACTTTATAGAACTTTGGATTTGTCCAAATCTGCCATACAGGATTATTGACAGAAGCACAGTGAGGAAAATTGTTTCATACTAAAAAATAAATGTATAGAGAAGGTCAAATCTTTCCAGTGAGCCGTCTAAACCTGCAGGTCCACAACGTTGCAGACAGCTTGGAGAGCAACATGCCCATCGATAAAGTCTGTACTGAACAAAAGCTCAGCTGTTTTCCAAATTAGCCTAATCATGGTGTTTTCCCTGAGAAGGCAGGAAATATTGCAGATGTAGATAGTTCACAGTGAAAGAGCTGCATGACGTCACCTCGTTTTATGCTGCAGGATGAGCAGGTGACGAGCATTCGGGGTTGTATTTCTGAGAATGTGATGAATGTCATCAAAGTTTTTGAAACATTTGAAAATGTTTTTGCCCTGCCTGTGACCCAGAACCAACCACATGAGGGCAGTAGGTTTGTTGAAATAGTGTAATGCAAAGTAAGGCATCTCTGCTGAAGCCTCCGTCTGTCAACTACTCACTTCTGTGCCCCTAACCTCCAGGAGTTGTGTTTGAAGTCTGTGGGATGTGTGGGCTCATAGAAGGAATTGCTGATCAAGTGCACTTTTAAAGTTACATCAGAACCATCTTCTCGCATGGCGCGCCTGTGTTCTTATCTCCGCACAGGGTGCAGGAGTCACCCTTGAGAAATCTTGAACAAATATTTCTCACTCCCCTCTCACACTCACACACCATTATTCATGCTACATAAATTGTACTCGTGAAAACTCTACAAACATGCAAATGAAATATGCTGGCTTATGCTATTCATTCCTCAACACTCCCACTGGAGTTGATCAACAAGTGAAGAATAACATACTGTATATCCCTTGGTAATTTGTGTTACACTGATCACAGACACAGCTATGGAAAATACCAATTTGTGGACTAATTACTTTCATTTCTTAATCTTTATATATTTCTTGCATAAACTTGTCTTTGCCGTCTTATGCAGTTGGGCTCTGTACTTGCCTGAACCCGAGACACATGGTCATTTGCATTTTCCTCTAAAAAATTAAGTCACTTGGGACTTAATGGAAGAAGGTGAAGTTCTGCTGGTGAATTAGATTTGCGAGGCAAAAAAGGGACAGCACAGTAAAGTTTCTGGAGTTGGTATCGGTAAAGACATCTCAGCATAACTTGAGCTCTGGGTGTGTGGCCTCAGGGACTAAAATAAGCCAGCTCTAATCAATAGTAGACTTGACTCATCATTAGTTCGCCATTTTTACACTCCTGCTGATGTGAATAGCAACTCTCCCGGCTCTTTGTGTTTAGGCTATTATTTACCGTGGCACATTGTCAACGTTTTCACAAGTTTGGCTCAGAAAAAAACTCAGGTGCCTTCAATTTAATGTCCTCCCAAGGTGTCTCATCAGTGCAGCCCGGAACACAGAAGCTAAAAAATCCTGAGACATAATGCATTCGCTTTTCTGAATTCGTGATTACCACAATTCTCAAGCCAAGGTGCTGTGGTGATATAGTAAGCCATTAGAGATATGACAAATACATCCATTAGCCTCCTCAGCTCCGTGCTGTTACACCCTGGTTGAAGTGTGAATAACTTTGTTGTTGCCTGGCCTCTAAAGGCTGTGGTAGTGACCCCAGGGAGAGGAAAAGAGGAAAAGATGAGTGAAAAGATGGATCGACACCTTTACGCTATTTCATACAATTGGTGGTTGTTTTGTCTCTCACCTATAGGTCGGGAAAATAGAAACATCTGAAAAGATCTTTCCTACTGGAAATCTGTGCCATTTTTGAATTGAGAACTTGAGAGCAAAAGTAAATTAATTTCAACAGGTCTACAAAGCTGCCTTTGTGAATTAAATTCATTATAACACTAATAATTATAGTTAGTCTTCTAAGCTTCGGAGACAACATTCATTGAAGAACCTGTGATATACAACAACTGTATTATGTCAGTGTGTTTGATTCACTCAGATCTCTTGGTAAGCACCATCATGCAAATTGAAAAACTGTGGGTACATCACACTTTTTTTCTTTCTTTTTTTTTTACAGTGGATATCTGCTCTGTAAATCACATCCCATGTCTCCTTTGAGAAATAAAAAAAGGAAGACATTTATATTTTAGGTTTCATGATTTTCTCATTTTAGGAGAACACACATCTGTAACTTAACCTGTTGGGCGAGTGACCCCCCAAAAAAAAAGTATTCAGGAGAAGGGCCTAACTGCAGTCTCACAGACTACATGACACAGCCCCTGAGATCTCTTCCTAACCATAACCAAGTAGTTTTGGTGGCTGAACCTAACCAAACTGTGACCATTTCAAGGTTGTATCAAGTATCAGGCATGACCTGTAGAACTGTGAGTCTGCAGATATACCTACTTTTTGTAAAATTGCACTGCTAACATCAGTTTGCAGGCTAGATAGCCAAGCTAATTAGCTGTCTAGCCTGTAGTGCATGTCATGCATGTAAACGTACCTGAAAATATCCCCGAGGTAAGTGTAGTTGCTGGTGTGATCCTCAGTAACAATGCAAACACACACAGGCCTTGTACAGTAAATTATACAGCACAAGTTCATTTACTGTAACTCTTGTTCAACAAAAATAAACAACAGCTATATATCTGTTTGTTCCAACTCATAATTGTGCATCATTTTATATACATTTTCCCAGTTCAGCATGATGTATTCAGTTACTGGTTCTCTATTACAATTACAAAGTAGAGTTTGTGGGTTTGAACACTGTTAAACTGCACTGCATTAGTTCCTGATGACTCATTCATCTGTGTGGTGCTTCATGCTAATCTGTGAAGAGTGATTTAGCAAAGCGATGTTAAGTAAAAACACAGCACTAAGATTAAGAACTTGTATTTTGTTCACTTGAGGTAGTCACACATTTGTAATCACCTTTCACGTTGCCCAACAACTGAGGGTCTCCAAAATGGCTGCCACATTTTGTGCTCTATCAACTACAATCCTGTTTTTGACAATAATTAGGTCAGTCTTTTAGATTGTGTTACCTGAAACTATCTGAAATGTTGTGGTATTATAAACCCTATTTGATATGTCAGGATATGCAACACAGATTAGCTGAACTATGGAGACAAGTGTGGAAGCTGAACTGTGAATAGTTCTGTTTTAAAGGTCAGTCACGCCTCATTTATGGAACATAATTGACTCAATTGCCCGGGGAATACATATGAATCTCTCATGAATGACTAACTGATTTCCTTTCAGACCATTAAAAGTTAGAAAGCCAGAACCAGATACATTTAGCGGAAAATGTGCACTTCTTCATATTGCACAAAGGCATTAGCTATACACACGTCCATTAAACAAAATCCAGTTAGTTCCTGAAAAACTGCTCTTAGAAGTAGCTGATATACACATTCACAGACTGCTCCTATCGGTCCTGATGAAGTAGCTGAGTGTAATGAAGGCGATGCCATGCATACTGTTAGCCCCTTAATGTCAAAGACAATCAGGCTGATTGCCTACAGTCATACGTACTGTAGTTTAGTGCAGGTCACTGTCAACGTCTATACTGCATCCAATACAAAAGGCTATTTTCTTTGATAAATTAACAATTCTAACTGTTTAGTGAATGAAACAAACGTATGCTTAAAGTTGTAATTCTCTCTTACTTGTGGGAACAGCAATTAATACTAGAGGTCCCAGAATTCTGGGGCCAACAAAACAAACTATTGTTGTCAGGCCTTTTTCCATGATTCTGTGAGCAACCGTGATCTGGTCTTATGCTGCACACGGCATGAGTGTGAAAATAGCAGGGCACGGTGAAAGGACCCTCGCTGAAGAAGTGGAGGTGTGCAGCATGCCGCCAGCAGCTTTTTCACTTGACAGCTGCTCTAATTCCATTACTCTCTGCAATATTTTAAACTGATCCGCTGCAGTTTGATTTACGATAAGTGCAAAAGCTCACTGACACTGACAGCTCTGCTTTATAATAAAAGTCAAGTTGTGTTTCGCAAGAGAAATGCTTTTAAAGCAACAACATGTGACGTTTAAAGCCATTCTGGAGAAACACAGTAGATTGTTGGGTCTCATCCACAGGTTCTCAAATTCAGACGCTTCTGGTTGGCATAGCACCATGAGCCATGTTTTGGAGATTGTTACATTAAAGAGAAAACTTGCTCTCTCGACTCTGTAGAAGGAATAGTTCCACATTTTGGGAAATAGGCTTTCCTGGCAAGAGTTACATGAAAAGAGCGTTTTCATGTCTGTATATTAAATGTAAAGCTGCAGCCGGGAGGTAATTAACTTATAGCTTTGCTTAGCGTAAAGATCAGAAGCAGAGGGAACAAAAGCCTGGTTCTATCCAAAGATCAAAACATATATACAGTATATAAAAAATAACAAATTGTCATATTTATATTATATATTTCTTTTTGTGATAATAACTGCCAGCTGGAGCACAGAGAAAGTGAATAAGCTCATTTCCATTTCATTGATGTCTGCTCAACAAAACTCAAAAATGGCAAGCCTGCATAATGATTAAATTCACTCAGGACAATAACAATAACATAACAATACCGTACAGTTTGTGTGATTCAGGGAGGACACTGGAAGCTCTGGAACAAATCTGAGCAAGTTTGACACAAACTCTCTAAGAGTAAAGCCCTTGGCAGAGTTTGAGATCTGATGAACATGAACACATTAGAGAAAATGAAAATTCATGTACAATTAAATGCTACTGCAGGAGAAGGCTGACGTGATGGAGGGAGTTTAGGTTCTGAATGCAGAAAGCAGTGTAACAGTGAGGAGGCAGTGCTCAGCATTGTTGGGCGCAAACTGACTGCTGAATGGAGAGATAGGTGGTAAAGTACATGTACACGACATGCATGACTTTTTTTTCTCATCATCTTTCTACCACAACCGTGGGAGCTCTTTCCCTGAAAGAATAGATCCCATCTCTTTTTTACTATATCCATTTACTATATCTGATCGGCCAGCTGTTCATGTCATTAGAGTTATCGCAGTTATGAGTTTCTTACTTAGCATTCACGCCACCATCCAAGTTGTACGACTGGGGAACTGATTTTCTGAAAGTTCAGACATACTGGTGCTGACGTGGCACTTCGGCTAATATGGAAGTGGATGAAAACCAAACAAACATGGGCACTGAGTTTAATATAACCCAAATATATTCATATTTTTTATACGTTCAGTCAGTTCTCATACCTTCTTGAGGTGTAACTTGCACATCATAAATGTGAGAATCATTCCTCCTACTTGAAGTTCACATGACTATAGATCACCTAAAATAATTAAATTTTAAGTTCTGAGACTATAAAACAGTCACTATCTTGTTTAAAGAGGAGCATAAAACAACAAAAAACAAACAACTAAAGATATAGGCTCAAAGACTTTACTAAACATCCTCCTGTACGGTGGGAGAGAACTCAACTGTACTAAACGTAATGGCTATACATACAATGGTTGTTGAGACATTTCAAGCAAAACAACAAATGTCAACCTCATAGGAGCATTGAAGGAAATGTCAGGAAATCGCAGAAGTCACAGATTCATTCTGTGGAAAGCAATCCATTCGGTGTGTGTTGAGATATTTCACTGGAAGTGAAAACTTTGACCTTTCATGTCAATCTAACCAATAGTTGTGGAGATCATACAGTCTGGACCAAAGAGATGAATTGACCACCATTGCCTCCCAAGAGTGGAGGCATATTTGAAAGGAGGAAGGTGAAGGTGTGCCGCCGTGCTATTGGATAGATGAGACCAGCTGATGAGAACAGCTGCAGACAATGACAGCAGGAAATTAGTGTGAGCATGCGTGACAGGATGGTATGAGAAATAAACTCCAGGCCTAAGCATGCAAAAGAATAGAGAATCTCCCCGACTGAACTTTCTCTATAGCTTCATTTAAACCCATATGAAAAAAAATCTTCTAATTTCTATATCCTTTGTCTTGTATTACAGTCCGATTTGGGATTCAAAAAAAATTTTGTTTAGTGAACATTTAGATGAGCAGTTGAGTATCTGATCAGTAAATGACAACCCTACAATAGAGCGAGATAAGATCTCGGTTAAAGAAAACTGAGCAGAACAGCAAACAAACGCACTATGTTAAGTGACTTTGTGTATTAGCGGTATTGCCATGTGTGGGTAGAACATCACGTTGTAAATCTGTAGCCAAACTGAAGCTAATAAAAAGGATGGATCGCTGTAACGTGAGTCAATACAGAGTCAACAAGTCTGGGCTGTGACAGGTTTATTGAGCCCATTCATTCAGAGAGACAAACCTTTTGCTGCTGTGCACACAGATAAGGAATGATTGCAGAGGAGTGCAGCCAAATGCACAAATGCAAACCTGAACTCGTGACATTCAAAATTAACACAATTGGTGTGGAGCAACTGTGTGAAGGACAAACACATTTCTCTCTATCTCTTCATCGTTATCTCTTTCCATCTATCTCTGCCGACAGGATCTCAGTTTCCATAAATTCAGAAGTGCCCTATTTCTATTTCCTCAGCTTTATCTGCACAATGAAAAATCTGAGACAATGTCAGATAATAATTCCTGCCTCTGGGTTCAGTAATTTGGTTTGTTGGACAGACAGACCAGAGTTGTGAAGAATTACGGTTGGAGACGTTATAGAGCGATGTTGTGATGAATTGAGAGGAACTATTGAAATAATGTAGGCCTACAGCAAAGAGGCTGCTGTTGTCTCCTTTTTTTAAATATCTGTTTTTATTTGTTCAAGAAGTGCATGATATATAATAGACTTTAGAGGCAGACAAGTGATTTGATTCCCACTGTGGCGACTCAGTTAAAAGTTATTTGCGCTGTGAGTATACAACTGTCTACAACCATTATAATTTCATTAAAGTAAGGTCTCTGAAGGATCATGGGGCTGACACTTTTAATCCCGTCAGTGCTTGTACAAAGTGCATTGGCCTCAGGTTTCAAAAGGAGATGCAGTCAAAGCTTTTTTTTAAAGCACTATTTCTAGAGGTTGTTGACAGGCTTGTTTAGAAAAGACAGTCCAAATTATGATTAGGAATGATCCACAGTCGAGCATTATTTTTTTAAGGATTAAAGGCGAGAAATTTAAAGTCTAAGACTGATAAAAGAAGAGGACTGTTCCTTGGAATAGAAATAAAATTCTAAACAACATAAATAAAGAGGTAAGGGAAGAAGTGAATACTTCAAATAAAAAATGAGATCTACAGTATGAAAGCCAGCAGTGGATGAAAAACTCCAGGATCAAAATTTTATAAAAAAGGGTGTGTCAGACAAGAAAGTAGCTCAGTTTAGGTATGCTAATTAGGCTATACATTCACTTCGCAAACACCTTGGTTAAGTTCATAGAAACCTGCAGAACTTGACTCTTCTCAAGCAGGGAAATGCCAAATGAGATTGTTGTGGTGAGGTTGTCCTACTCTAAAAGGTGAACTAAACTGGACCAAGGAAACTATCATTAGGCCAGTTTATGCACAAATCATTGGTGGTGCCTGAGATCATTTACCTCTTGAAAGTTTCTGAAAGTTACATTTCTAACATGAATGTCAACGTGCCTTCATGAAATCCCACTTACCTGACACGAAAGAAAAGATTCAGCGCCACTTCAGTCACCAAGATGAAAAGGGTCTGCGGTTCAACAATAATAAGGATTAACCGGATGTGGATGAGGTCCTATTAAAACTCAAATCCTTGGAATGTGAGGTCTCACAGTGAAAAGTTTTAGGCACATTGTTGTTTTTGAAAGAGACTCTTAACAGACCATTTATCAGTCTTGTCCCTTTTAACAAAAGAAGGTCTCATATGTTCAGGCAAATTTAAGATTCTGGGCTAAATAAAAATGATTTGACTTGATTTGTCAAAGCAAACTCTGCTTGCGGGCTTCCTTCCACTTTGATTATTTGTATGTTTTCTAGTATACCAGTGATCAACGGAAACTCACAAAGAAGTTGGATGTGTAAAACCCCCCAGAATGGCTTATTGTAAGTTTTAAACTTAAATCATGTCATACCAGCTCTTCAAATTGCAGTTTGAATTGTGTTTGGCACACATGATATTTGATTGTATTGTCTCAAGGTACCTCTGGATTTACTTTCCCAACAGCATGTTCAGAAAAGCTAAAACTACAAGACACAACTATTTTTTTCCCTTTTAGTTTTAAAAGATGTATAAAAAGGGACATCTTACTACACTTAACTTCAGAGTATTGATTAGAAAGATGTTCAATGCATTTATAATTTCAGGAACAGTACATCATTTTACTGGTATTCTATAACGTATGAAATGTATTTATTTTGATTCTTTTATACCCATAGATGTCTTTGGGAATAAATCTGAAAAGTTGAAATTAAGAGATATAAAAGGACAAATTAGAAATCAGTACATCACATTGTCTAAATTGTATTGATATAATTTTGGATTGACAATCCAACATATAAAAATTAAAATGTAACCTATTTCTCTAGGGTATATCTAGGGAAATATATTTAAAGTTGCTAGCTACACTTTGGCAGTTCAATTCAAACTATTTAAAAATGTAACTCTTTTGTGTTTTTCCTTTCTGTGAACGAGGACATTGAGGTTTAAAAAGGGCGAAGAATATCTGCTTTTTGGTAAAGCTCCATTAGGATTTCATACCTAAAACAGCATTGCAGTGAAACAAGACTGGCTGAAGAGATTTGGTTCATTCTCGAACTGAAAACAACAATTTAATTTGCTTAAGGATCACAACAGTGGGAGTACAATTTCCATTTTTACTCTGGAAACAAACCTAATTAAAAAGAGTGACATAGAAAGGGAGGCCTTTGACGGAGGCAAAATCTTGTCTTGTTATACTCCTGCTTTGAATGTTGAGCCTAATTGTTCCCTGGCACCACTAGCTGTTAACTTTAATGGCTTCAATCACCACAGTTGACTTGTTTTAGAGACAGTCCGTGGGTGTACCTTGAACTCGAACTGTTTTCCGCTGCCCTCAAACGTGCTTCGATTGCAGAAAGAACACCTGACACGATGGAAAAGGAATTGATGGTTAAAAGCAACTTCTTCCCTCAGTAAGATCTGAAGGTGGAACAGCAACTGAAAACGGCTTTTTAAAAACACCATTTCTCAGGAAAGTCATTTTGCCTTTTTGCTTGTGGTAACACAGTGTCCTCCATCTCAATATCTGTTTCCCAGCGTTATTCCTTTCCTGGTTTTCCTGATGCAATGCAATACAGCAAATCCCATTTTAACATACATTGATAAGGTGATCTCTCACTCTTAAAGGATAAGCTCACAGCTGTCCGGATGATTTGTAGCATCACATAATCAGAATAATCGAAAATGCGCTTTTGTATTTCCCTAGTGCTTAACAGAATATTTTATTCTAATCCTTTTGTTCTGGCAAAGCTAGACTGACAACTAAAGTCATCCACACTCTTCGTCAGCAGATGTTACTGTAATAATGATAAATAAGGGTTCCCAGTGGCATCAAATGGACCGGAGTAATTATATTTCTCATTTGGGTAATGGGTACGGAAGAAGTTGCACTGTGTGTTCAGTGCAGCCTCTGTTTCACATTCAGCTGGTTTAAATTGGGTTCATTTCCTGCTTTTCCGCATGTTAGTATTGACAGATGACGGGAAAGACATTTGAACCCAAAATATCCCAGTTCGAACGAACATGAATAGGATGTTAATGCCCCATCATTGCAGTGGTTGAATAAGTATTCAGCTCCTTCACTTAAGTGAAAGGATCAGGATCCAGCAATGCATCGTCATATTCTATAAGATCATAATATGTTTGTAGTGTCTATATGTCCGGTGAGATACACATATCTCTAAAAAGTCAGCTTTTCAGAAAAACAGCCCTGTTTTCCGCTTTGTGATGATGCATTTTCCAGCTGGTTTTTAAGTAGTTTATTTAGCTTAACATGTAGGAAAATTCTCTCAACACATAAATGACCATATAATGATGTCCTGCAGGTACTAGGGCAAGAATACAAGAATACAAGAATAAGAATGTACAAGAATATGGTGGAGTTTGCTAAATCTCAGTGTTTCTACATATCACTTTTTAAAAATCTGCCTGCCTTGAAAGAATGGGATATTGTTATGATTTTAGCCTAGCAACACAGCTGTAAATGACACCAAAATGCAGTGGAGGCTTTCAGCATATTTTTGGGTGCTCAGACACCCTTCCAGGATTTACTTTTTGACTTCGGAAGGGCTGTTGTTACATGTTGTTTGATGCAGTCCTACCATTTACACTAGCTTTCATCAAGATTTGTGGTCCAGTTTTAGGTCGCTATTCATCTGGACCGTTGGACAGAGATCCCCCAGTTTGGGGCACATGATTCTGTGGTGTCACCCACAGAAGGGGTTCACACAGAAACTGTTCAGGTGTGGGTGCACTTAACAAAACCTAACTGAACCAGAGTGTGTTGCAGTAAAGCGAGCACATGAAGTCCAAAGAAGTGAAACATGAGGGCGCTTCGCTGAATCGTGTAGACTAATAATAGAAACACAGAATTTTGGCCAGTGGCAGAAGTGGTGGGTTGGTTGGGTTGTGATTCATTGATCTCTAGTGAGAGGGAGCTGTTCATAGGTGATGTGTGCTGGAACATGTTAGATGTATTGGATTCATTTCCCAATTTAACAGCATCCTGGCAGTGATGTGTCAAAAAAATGAAAAGGAAACCAGCAGCAGCGATGGAGCACCAGTTTACATAAAGTCTGATGCATTTTAAGGTAATACAAACTCTGGTTAAATAACTATTAAATACTCCACCTGTCCACCAGTGACTACTGTCATCTGTTGTACAACTGTCACGCTGTACATGCAGTTATAGTATTTGAAGAATTCAAGAATCCAGACCAAGTGCCTCTTGATGCTTCAGAACCATATGAATTAATACACGGGGAAGTCTTTGACATTGGGTGGGTAAATATATCAGGAGATCCATATTGTGTTTCCTAAGGCATGGAGTAGCTGTGGCTGCTTCTCCGACCTTTGAGATGCTTCCTTTCTTACTGACCTGCATTGATCTGACCCGGAGGCTAGTTTCAACACCGAGCCTGTCAGAGACTGAGCCGTGGGTGGCCAGCGCTCTCACAGTGGATATCAGTGTGTCCGTATAAGTGTATGTATTCATGCACACTCCTGTGTACCATTTGTGCGTGTAGTGTAGGGACACTTGGTCCAATGCTGACAGTTACCTTAGGGCATGCAGAAGTTGATGGTCGAGGTCATGACACTACAGTGTGTAATCACACCTACTCGCCACAAAAATGCTCCTCAACACCACATAAGTCAACAGAGTCGCACTGCAAAAATCTTAAGCTATGTTTAGTCTCTACTTAGCAGTAAAATCCTGTGATCAACACACCAATGTGTGTTGATTCAATTGTTTACATTAGTCAGCATCTTATAAGCCACATCATTCACCTTAAGACATAGTTCACAATATTATGAGCTTAGAAGATTTATTTTAGGACGAGCTGCTACATTAAATTGCTTGGAAATAAATGTTTAACACTGTAAAAAGATCTCCATGCTGGGGTCAAATCTGGCTCCTTGGGTATGATTTGATTTCACTGTATCTACAAAATGGTACTTGATGAATCTCATTGTTCACCACAGGATTCTTATCTAATTCTTATCTTATTATCTCCTTATCTTGCATAAATTATCATATTTTGAGCACAAGTTAATTCTGATAATTTCACTTGTCTCCACATCACGTATACTTGTTTGATTGTCTGCCAATTACTAGTGTAACATTTCTGACCTTGCTGCAGGTGGTTTATTATCTCGTTGTTATTGAATGACTGCATGTATCACCTGTTATATCAATTTGCACCCCTATGCTTCCTCTTACATCTCATGATGGGCGGTTTTTGCTTTAAGAAAAAGATGAAAGTAATGTTTCTTCTGTCTGTCCTTTATTATATTCTGACATTATCATAATAACGATTGATATCGGCCGAGTCATTCAGATTCATGTAACATATTGAAATTTATCGGAATTTGTATTCAGGGCAAATTTAATGTATGCAAAACACCATACCAATACATAAATACAAATAAAATTCAGATAATGAATATCACATCACTTTTAAAGTAATGTATAATCGTAATAGGAAAATGTAAGTGAAATTTAGGTTTTTGCTCAGTTTCAATCCCTTTTATCTGTATATTCTATACTGCCTTATGCAATTCTAAACATCTCCAAAGATTTAGTATCTCCAATATCTAAAAAAAAAAAGAAAAGATAATCTACCATTTTTTAAAGATTTTTTTTTTTGCCATTTTCTTTTATTTGTGATAGTGACTACTGCAGAGAGACAGGAAAGAGAGGATGACATGAAGTAAAAAGCTGGGGCTGGAATTGAACCTGTGGTAAGGACTCACCCACACATTCTGATGTTATCCCAATAATATACAATTTCAGGTAGTAACAGCATTTTATAACCAGTAATATTTGGTCACAAATATCTGAATTAAAAAATGCAATAAACAACTTTTTAGTTTTAAATTATCATTGACTTTACTTATGTAAATATATATTGAGTAATGGCTTCAGAAAAATGACACCATCTGTTCTTAGATTGGTTCCCTAAGCCTCGCTTTCAGAATGCTGTTCATGCTGCCAGCAGGCTGGATTTTTCATGGAAAAATGAAGGCCCAATTTACGGCACCAAGGAAGTGCATCACAATGCAGTCATTGAGGAACCAAAACAGAAAGTGGCATTGTTCTCCTCGGTCGCTATCCCCAGGTAACAGTGGAACAAATGGAATAACTGTGGAAAGACCAGTGTTGTGTCGAAATATGTTCCCCCGTCGATATGTGTTTCCCCCTACCACTTAAGAGGGTTTCAGAACTGACATTCTTTCTACTAGATCAGAAAGTAACAAGACCTCCCTACTTCTTAATACAAATGGGTCTTTACTCTGACTTTAGCATGTTACTGAGACCAGAAGTCCAATTGGAATTCTTACAGTTGCTTTTGGTTTGGACAGCAGCCAGGCTGCTAGCAGTAGCCATGTTGCTAACGCTGTCTTTGTGACTGTGGCGCCAACAATAATACCACTTGATAATGTGGGAAAGTTGTCTATTTCCATTTCAAGTTGCTCATTGTTAGCAGCACAAATACTCTGTTTTCTGTGTCAGTGTTTTTCTTGGGCTTGCATTCTTAGTTAATACATATATTAACTGTACTTAAATAAAATTAAATAAATGTAGTTATTGTTTATCAGCTGTCAATGATGTCAACTATATGAGCACATATACTTTGTAGCATTATTGTAGTATGAAATTGCAATAGTCCATTATACTGTATGATGTTCTTCAACCCAGTAAAGCCAAAGCATGAAGCTTTTCCGATCTTTTGTCATCAAGTACAAAGTGATAGATTTACAGCTCAAAAATGCTGTCCTCTTTCTAATTGAAAGTAGAGGAGATATCTCTTAATGTGATCAAAGCTCTGACAAAGACCTACTTATTTTAAATAGGTGTAAAATAAGTAAGGTAGTGCAGAAAATTAGAAAAAATCCCATGCCATTTTGTCATTTTAGAGGACAATGAAATAACTCCTTTTTGGCAGAAAAGCATTGTTGCACTGGTCTATTTAAATTCATGTCACATATAGTGCAGTGCTACTTCACATTTCAGTTTTTCCTTCTGCAGAAGAGCCTGAAAAAATTTACCAAATAAATTCATCCTGAGGTCACAAATACGCAGAACCCTGTCTTAACAAAAACAATACTTTTATTTTGGTTAGGTATAACTTCTTATTTACACAAATGAATGCTTATTAAAGCTATCTACGGCTGTCTGTACAAATGGATTCTTACCATTAATATAGCTAGAGAGGAGGAGAATGGGATGTTGTGCAGATACAAAATACACAGATATACAGCCACAGTAAAAATGCTATTAGGATTGCCAACATTCATGCACGAGAGCTGTTATCCTTGGGCTTATAGAACGTACTGCACTGAATAAGGCATACAAACTGTTGCTGAAATTACAAAAAAGCTAATATCTCCAAGTACGAAGTTAAAGGCAACCAGATTTTCTGTTTGCTGAAAACTTAGTACTTGAAGATACCATATGACCTGGATGACTGAATATCTCTGTAGATACATAAAAGCCAAATACAGTAACTATACAGGTGCATTATGGTTCATCACGTTCTCATTGTCATGTACAAGGTCAAGTGCAAAAACTTTTGAAAGGAAGAGTACAAAGACAAATTAAAAGCTAAATGGAGGCAGTGAAAGGCAGGAATAAATTAGCGGATGATGAATAAATGGCGAAGAAAAGAACAGAAACAAATGAACAATTAACGAACACAGTCAAAATATGAATAAATTAGGGTGGCATGAATAAATGCAACACTGAATGAGAAAACCATTATAAATATGAAGATTTCACTTTGAAAAAGCTTTCATTTTTGGAGAGAAAAATGAGCTGCAGAAATTAGTGGAAATTCATTGTTCAGTGTTACTAAAAGTGAAAGTGCCATTATTTACTTAAATCTTTTTACCTGAAATATGCTTCATTAATGCACCGAATTAATTTTAATTTTGTGCTGTCTTTTTCTTTTTTTTTTACAGAGGAAGTGTCGTGTTTTCATGTGGATGATTTCTTAAATAAACATTCATATGAAAAGAGGCAAATAGCAACATGTGGATATAAATACCAAAACTAATCAGGAAAAGGATTGAAATTAATTAAATTAATTAGAACCTTCACGCGCAGTTCT
>JBBPCS010044170.1:0-19908 GCA_037974645.1 Hollardia meadi
GTGTGTGTGTGTGTGTGTGTGTGTGTGTGTGTGTGTGTGTGTGTGTGTGTGTGTGTGTGTGTGTGTGTGTGTGGGAATGCATGTGTGCGTGTTTGTAACACATTTTCCGTTAACCCACACTGCGTTTGTTTGTATCCACCACATCTATCGGTTCATGCGTTTCAAAGGTCACGTCAAAGCAATGTCGTGTGCAGATGCTTCACATCTCTCTCATACAATGTGTAATTGAAGTAAATGAGAAAAATGAATCCATTTTGTGTCTGACTCTACCCCCCCACCCCCACCCACCCCCCCCCCCCCCGACCTAGCAGAGCAAAGACCCTGAACACCCCACAACTCAATTTCCTTCAGCTCTTGGGCTTGTGAGCAGCGCAAATCTATAACAACGTAACACATTTATTACGCATGCACACACACGCGCGCGCACTGCCAGCACAGACTGAAAGGCACCCACAAAGCGCACAGGCGCCCGCACACAGTAGGGTGAGGAGAGAAAAAGATTCGGGCATTAAAAAGAAACTTTCCGCTGGTGCTCGCGCCTCAGACAGTTCAGGCTGAGTGTGCTGAAACATCTCTCACCTTGGTTCAAAGTGATAGCCAAAGTTATGATCCACAGGGCTGGCATGGTTCAGCCGAGCGCATTCAGATTCCTCCCCTCGGCTCTGCTTCCCCGAAAAGACACCATCAATTCCTCCTGACCGGGTGAATTTAACCGGAATCCTCTTTGAGTCATGAGAGTGAAAGAAGCCACATTTAGAGAAAAAAAAATCCGATGATTTTCCCTCTCCTCCTCCTCTTCTACTCGTTTCCCTTTTCACCCCGTGCGCAAAATAAATCTATCTCCACTTTTCTTTTCTTTTTTTGCCTTCACTCTCTTGGTTTCACAGTCTGCGTCTCTTTTCCTCTCTGCGCTCTAGATTCCCATTTAAACAGCATTGAATTCCTCTCTCCCTCTCTCTCCCTCCTCCTCTCGTACAATCAGCAAGGACTCCCTCCCACCTCCTCCATCACCTCCACGCCTCCCCTCTCCAAATCTCCGTTTTGGAGTCCACAGAGAGCAGGTGAAGGGCGCTCTAGCGGCCGCAACGTGAACTGCGCTTTAAACAGGAAAACTTCAACTATCAAGTGTTTGAGTGTATTCTGTAGCCTGTAAAGGCCGTAAATCTGTAAATACTTAAAAAAAAATATGATTAAATATTTCAATAAAAGTACTACAAAAATGCCAGCGTAGTGTAGATGTGTGTTTATGACATGGATTAAAGGGTCAATCAGAGTTTTGAGAAAAGACTGGAATAATCTCATAAATCATAAAAGCAGTTCCAGTGTTTCTTATTTAAAGATAATTGGACATAGAGAGCAGTACTGTTTAGAAATACTGAAGAACAAGCAGCTTGTTGCTATGAGTAATGTTGGTCCTACATCAACACATCAACATGTTAAAGCTTGAACTGTTTTGGCTTTTTCATGCCAGATCGCTGTCATTTGGTCCTGGCTTTTTCTCACTGGTTTGAAGTGGGCAGGACAAAGCCAGAGAAAGCTGATGTCATGTATTTCCACGCCCCCAAACCTTTGTGTGAAAATGTTGTGGGGGGGCTTGTTTTGCTTAGCCACGTCACTGTCCATCAATCGAATAAACCACACCGAGTGTTAAACTCTTAAACACAAATTGACCCGAGTCGGTTTCCTGTGTCACTTTTCTCTATATGTTGTTTATTAAGTCATAAATATTCAATGTTATAGAAAGATGTAATACTTGGAGCACGGACTGAACTAACTGTAAGTATCAGGAAACATGAGAGACTTGTTGTACTCCATATATGAAAACACCTGTCACATATGACAGTGACATGAGGTCATCACCTTGTGAATTTGTTTGGCTGAACGTCTTTGCCTGATTGACCATAGTGAAATGAGTTGTGCCATACTGATATATCTTTAATTCACTGCACGTTACCACTGTTATATTCTGCAGTGACGGTGACCTTATGGCATCACTGTGACATTACAGTCTATTCCTGTAACCTCCGAGGTTAGTCATATGACCTAAATTGGCATCTTTGGCGACCTCATCAAATTATATGATTTTTACTGACATAGGCTATCGCTATAACACTGGTATTTCCATCATTTGTCAGTAGGAAATTATAGTGCGTCTGCGACATCCAAGTGCCTTCTTTTTAGGGAAGCTTGGACTCAGGTGGACCATTTTCCAAACGTTATAAGAGCAAACCTAAATGAGTGCCTATAGTCTTACACAACTCAACAGTCTATCTGAGGAAACAGTCGGTATTGACGACAGCACAGTTCAGTAAAAAACATCTCCTTTATTCTGAAACAGCTGGAATGAGATCTCTGTCTGTGACCACCTCCTGTGTAGTTAGCATGCGTACAATGGTTGATTATTGACCTCTGCACCAGTATTAACATGTGGTAACAATATACCCCCAAACCACAGAAGGCAGGGAGGAGATAAGAGGAATTAAATGAAAGCAGAAAGAAATATCTAGACTGTAAGGGAGATTTCTTTTTATTGTCTGAGAGAGGGAGAGAAAGCCTTATTTAATCATCTGTTTTAGAAATAAGATAACTGCCAACATGAAATGTAATCTAACTGAATTCAGACGGAAAGGCAGCCAGTGGGTTTTTTCCTAATTCTATAACCAACCGACCTTTATTGTTTGAAATGAGTGACTTTGAATTACAGCATTGTACTGCCCTCTGCTGAGCATTTCCTTTAACTGCGTTGTACAAATGAAGTAGATTTTTTAGAACCTGTTGATAACTGATATTGTCTGGCCTTAAGTGGTTATTGGATTTGTGAGTTATTTAATCATATCCATTATTTAATGACAATGTTCAGAACTTTTGTTCACAATCACAAAGGAAACGATGCTTGATGAAAATGATGGTATCTGCCCCTTTAAAACATCAGAATTTGTTACAACAATGACATATTAAAAGAAAGACGATAAGATCAAAATCCATTTAAAATGTCCTCAAGCAACCCACCCATAAAAAGGTCTGTGGTTTGATCCCTGGCTCCTCCAGTCTGTATGTCAAAAGATTCTGGACTCAAAAATGCTGTGTGTGTGTGTGTCTGTGAATGGGCGAGTATAGAATCAGCGTGGTGCGCTTCAAATAGAAAGCGCTTTGTCACTTGTGATGAGCAGGTCGGCACCATACACGGCAGCCTCTGCCATCAGTGAATCAATGTGTGTGTGAGTGGGTGAAGGTAGCAGGTAGACTAGAAAAATCACTGTATGATTCAAGCAATTTACCATTTCATGTGAGCTTTTCTTGGTTTGAGAAAAAGCTTTGAGCTTTTCAGAATTGTCATATTTTGCTAAAGGAGTGTAGTAAACTGTGAGCAGGTGCGTGGCCAGAAGGGGTCCTGGGGTGGCTGGCCACCCCTGAAATCTAATTAACCACCCCAATTAACCTATAGTATGATTGGCTATCTGCCAAGTAAGAGGCGGGACCTTAGTTTGAAACATTATATTTGGATGTGGATTGTTTTCTTTTGTTGCCTACTTTTGGAGGTGCAATTAGTTTTTGAGGACTAGAATAGTCCTGTATGTATGTATGTGGTATGGAAGTTTTAAATTATACATGTTTGGTCCCACTCTGTTGTGTTGTGACTTTATCTTTTAAATGCACTTATTGTAAGTCGCATTGGATGATAACATCAGCTAAATGTAAAAAATAATACTAATAATAATAATTTAAACACAGGAATGCAAGGAAATGTAAGACACTATAACGTTGGTAAATAAAGTACGTATATAAGAAATGGCAATGCTTTTCTAAAGCGGTATGTGTGTGTGTGCGCACGTGAACGTGCTTCATGCCAAGTCAGTGCCCGACTTGGACCACCCCAATTTCTGGACACGCCCCTGACTGTGAGGTCCAGCAACAAGAAAAGCACCAACCCAAACAGAAAAGATTACCTCTGGATGAACATTTTAGCGTTTTGGATCAGATCAGGATTTTGGACATTTCTGAACAGGAAGAACAAGACAAGACAGATGAAATTAACCCAAATGCATGTTTATTGAAGTCAACAACTCAACTGGTATTTTAACAAAAAGACAAATTAAACAAATACTGTATGAACATACCAGCCAACAGACGCAAACCCACCACAGCATGCGGTTGGGTCTCGCCTTGATGACATCATCAGCCATAGTACAAATTAACATACATGACAGCACTATTCTCATGTGATACGGATATTTATTCAAAAAGGAAGACTTGTCATCCAAAATAATAATTCTTAAAACAAAGACATTGTTTGTAGTCATCAAAATCATAACATTTCTGTGAATGCAACACATGTAAGAGTGTCTCCGGAGTCTGTTTGGGTCAATTAATACACACCTCACACTCATACACAAACACACATACACACACATATGTACAAATACACCAGAGACACAGACATCATGCCTGCCGTGCATATCCAGATATGTGTGTAGATGTGTATGTGCCCAAGGTCTATGTGCAAAGTGTGTATGGGTGTGCTTGTAAGAGAATCCAGTAAAGGCAACACTATATACATGAACTTATATAAAAATGGTTGTTGAAATGGTAAAATGCGCAAAAACAAAATTTCGAACCTTCAAGTTTTTGAAAATCTAATTTTTAAAAAAAGAAAAGAAAATGATTATCAATTGAACTGAAAGCAATCAATTTAAGATTATGCATACCTTTTACAAAACATAATTTAAAAATGAATTTGTTTATACTACAAAATAAAAAGAGATGACTGGCAGCTAGTGTGCGACTGCCTCAAGAGGAGGTGTTGAAAGTCAAGTGGTGGGGCAGGACAGCTCGGTCTGATTGAGGAGGGGAAAGAAAAGGCTGCTGTTTGCTGGCATCTGGTGACAGTTAGTCATTACTGCACTGATGCAATGAAATATGAATTAGACTGTCTGCGTGTCCCAATTCAGCGCCACTGTACCCCTGCATCGTTTTAACGCAGCGGTGGTTGGAAGAGGGTCCTACTTTGTCTGTTTTCTCCGTGTTATTCTGAGGACTGCAGTGTCGCGGAGGTACAGGCGGCTTTAACTGGGACACGGCCTATGTTTGCAGATCAGAGAACAGCAGGGAGGTCAGTCGGACAGACTGCCAATCCTGTCTCAGGAGAGAAGCTTGTCAGGACTCGTCATCTCCAGCACTATCTACATTTCCAACCGTTTCTCATGCAAGCTACATGCTAGCACATTAACTAAGACGAAGGACAGGACGATAAATCACAGGCAAATACAGGTCCATTAGTTTTTAAAAGACACTACACTTTGTTGAGTATGAGGCAGGTATTCACTTCTCCATTCATAGAGCAGAATTAGATCAGGGTTAAATACAAATCAAAGGTTACTCTTCAAAGTAGACAATAGACTCTGTGAGACAGAGCCCACTGTCTGGTCTGCACACATGGATACTTTGAAAAGCTGAAGGGTGCTGCAGAGCAGACATGGGATAAAAACTGAATTCTTCAAAATCTTCATCTTGGTTTGTTTAGAGTTGTGTGGTCGGAACAGCCTCCAACAGAATTGAAACACTTTAAATCATGTTTACTACAGCGTTAACTTCGCCACCCCAAATTCCAACAGAGCTCTCTTGGAAGGAAAAAAAACCAAACAAATGAAACAACTGACCCTGCTTCAGGTCACGTTACCCTTTATAGTATAGCTAGCTTATAGACACACTAGCCGGGCCACTTGCTTTCAAAGCAGCTAGCTAGGTAGGAGTTAACAACAATGCGGGGGAAAGGTACGGAAAGCACAATCCCTGAACGTTCCCAACAAGGGTTTACAAAAACTATCACAGACATTACTGTCTACGGGCAGACTGACAACAGCAAATGGATTCTTCTCCAAAACACTCCCCAGTAATAAAAGTGCTGCAGAGAGCCATCGGTGCACGTCAGCAAACCTAGAGGTGCTACTTCTACTGTACGTCGACATGGACTGCTGAATAAGAACAGCAAGGAGACTCGGACATCGATCAGAGACGGACGGGGGAGACGAGGGGGAAGGGGTGATGAGGAGAGGAGAGACTGGGTGAAGGTGGATCAGGACGCAGACGGAAGGTGATTGATTAAAGAATGAAAAGAAATGGACGAGCGGAGCGGAGGAGGGGAAAAAAAGAGGCCATTTAAGTTCATAAATGACTTTCTTCAGTGTTGGTGCAGGCCAGACTGTGACTCGGCACCCTGCTCACCAAGCCAAACCTTGGCAAGTGTACATTCTGGAGCCCAGAGCCTCTTAGTTAGATCACAATCAATTTCCACCACTGGGCCAAGTGGAGCTTGCCAATGCCAAGGCGAACTCCCAACCTTAATAAAACATTGCTCATTTATGGGAACCTTTCTGGGATTCGTGCTTGCAATAACACACACAAAAAAAGAAACAATGACATACACCGTGCTTCTTGCCAGGAAGTTTGTCATAATGCGTTTAGGCAGGCCCGTATAGCCCCGTAGTGGAAAGCAAGCGGGCAGTTTCACCTCCCCGAAGCAGCGACCGTGCCAGCTTCTTAGAGTAAGTCATGATATCAGTGCTTAAATGAATTTAGCGGCAGGTGGCCTCGCCAAGACAAGCAGTCAGCTGCAGGGAGAAAAATGGCGTGGAGCGCTGCGTTCAGAAGTGGGAGGAGGACCAAAGCGGTCCACATGTGCAGAGGCAGTGATACTCCAGGAAAACTCCGACAAACACTTTTGCTACAGTTTAGTGTTTGAGAGCAGGGGGATGACAAAGCAGGGAGGAAAGTGGTGGCGCTGAATGTGGCGTGGAGGGAAAAAAAAAAAAAAAAAGTGAATAAACGAACAGCATCAAAACTTCAAACCTCAAAATCAAAATACAAGTAGGAAATGAGATGTATGGACTCCTGGACTGACAAACCGACAGACACTGTAAACTGTTAACACTGACAGTAACACACTGAGACGCTGAGGAGAGAAATTCTCTAAGTCCCAAAAACCAAAAGGAAGAAAAGGAAGGAAAACGTTCCTCATACAAATATTTGCAGGTAAGGTTAGTTTTCATCGCAACGTCATTGTCGTCATTTTTATATTTTTTTCCCCCAGATATTGATAGTTTCGACTCTGCATTTCCACGCATGTAATAAAAACAGGCAGGCTTTTATTTTTTAAGAGTATATAAGTTACTGTAATGCAGTAACAGACTGTATGAGATACAGGAGAGAGGGAGATGTAGAGAGAAAGAGGAGAGGGATAGAAGGAGAGACAGAAGGTAGAGAGAGGGCAGGGAGAGAGAGTGTATTTACAGCACACCAACCATTTTCTGTCAAGTAAAAAGAATGCTATATAATTCTATATATATATTTATATTTATATATGTATACTGGAGCCCCTCAGCTTGGTAGCACAAGGCAGGAATGCTATTTTTGCATGAGTGTTGCATGTTGTGTGGTGCTGCGTTGTGGGAAACGGCTCGTATCAGCGTTTGTGAGGACGCAGGAAGCGGTTTGATGGCATAAAAAGATTAAACTGCGAGAGGGGGAGATTATGTTTGTCAGTCAGAATTTGCTTTGGATGGATTTCTCTGCCACGAGGATGTTTACAGAGGGATACTGCCTTGTTAGTTAAAGAGAAAGGGGGACATAAATGGGGGAAAAAAAGACTGGTTTGGTGAGGAGATGTGGTGTGAGAAGTATCGGCTCGGAATACTGGAATATGAGTTACAATTTAGCTTTTTCGCGGCACTGACAGTTAGAAATAGGATACGATGCTTGTGTAAAAATGTGTTAGTGTGTCTTTCGGAAATAATTGTTAGTAGGAGGCTCGTGTTGGTTAATGTGAGCCTCTACGAGCATTCAAGTCTGTGTGAGAAGAGTTTTCCCCCGAAACCGACCCATGTACGTGTGTGTATGTTTGAGTGTGTGTCTTCAGTTCGTCCGTATGTCAGTGCAAATTCTCACTTCCCTGTATCGATGCAAAGAGGGTAGTACCAGTTGAAGCTCAACCCATCGCTTTATCCTGCCCACAGTTCTTTCCCTCCCTTCCCCTCCCATCATCCCTCCAACCGAGTGAAGAACTGAAGTGTCGTGAAAAACAAATGGAGGTTGTTTTGTTTGTCCCCTTCACTCCTCCCCTCTGCTCTCCTCCACATCCTCCATCTTTTCCTCCACCGCTCTGTCCTCTATCTAGATGAAGTACTCCTTCTTGTCCTCTGCTCCGGAGTGGCCTCCTTCTGCGTTGATGATGGCCGTGTCGGCATCGGGGGCGTCGTCCGAGCCCTTGGCCTCGTGGGTCAGATACGTTCCTGTGGAAGGAGAGAGAGAGAGAGAAAAAAAAGAGGCACGGATAGTAAGAGAGAGAAAGAGAGAGGGAGAGAAAAGGGGGGGGGGGGGGGGGATAAGATCGCTGAGGCAATAAAAGTCAAACACTGGAACTGTAAAATGGAACTTTAGGCCAGCAGGACAGAACGGCAAGATGTTGCAATATGATGTCTAAATTATCACTTCAGGTGCCTTTTTTTTGCAATGTAGGAGAACTACTGCGTGGTAAAGTTTTCTTAAGGTTTTGCTGTTGGGAGATGCAAAGTCCTGAGGACAGCCGATAAAATGGTACCATCCAGGACACGTCTTTGGAGAGGATTTATGTGGAGGTTTCTGTGGTTACGATGGGTCAGAACTAAGACAAAAGTCAGATAAGTCAAACTTCTTTTCTGTTTTTTTTACTCAACATCAACAGCAATTACACTTCCCTCTACCACACTCACTTTAAATCCCATATTTCTATATATTATAATTGGAAATATGCTGATGAAACATCACTGTCGCCAGGAAATCTAATCTCACAGGAATTTGTGGGAACCCAAACTTATTAAAAAGCAATGAATAAACATTCACTTATTGTCATGCATTAATTTTCTTTTTCTACTTTGAGAGCATAATAAGCTTTATGCTCAGAATCCATATCTAGGCATGAGTTCATTTCCGTGTGTCCTTGCATTTGTACACATGTGCATGTTTTTTGGTGCGAGAGCCTGTCTCGGTACGCATGTATCCATATTTATGCAGGTGTATCTCGGGGTACGCTCATGCATGCATGCATGAGCGCGTCCGTGCGAGTCTCTGTGGTTGAGTGTGTGAGCAGTTGACCTTTGTGTCTGATGAGGTATCTGCCGAGGACGATGAGGAGGCAGAGCAGGATGAAGACGATAACAGCCACCACCCCTCCGATCACGGCGTGGTCCACTCCCGAAGAGGTCGACATGGCTGTGGGGTCTGGAGAAGAGGGTCGTGGGATGGAGAGGCGAGAAGAGGAGAGGAGGGAGTCATATTGTAAAGATGAGAAAATGGGAGTCAAAATAAGAGAGAGGGAAGGAGAGAATGAAAGAGCAACAGAAAATAAGGTAGAGACAGTGAGAAAAAAAGGGGAGAGACAGACAGAGATTGAGAGCAGAGAGGGATGAAGGGGTGGCGGATGAATATTGGTGGAAACAGGAGACGGATGATGAAAGGCAGCAGAAACAGAGAAAGAGATAGAATAATGGGATGAGTGAGAGAGAGAAGAAGAAAAGAAAAAGAACAGGGGAGTGGAGATGACTTGTCAGTACATATTACCCAGGCACAGCAGCAAACCTTCAGGGGACAAAGACAAGGATATGAAAAAAGCCAGGCGAAAAAAAAAAGGGGGCCAACGCATCACCCCTCTATTAAAATCTGTTCGTGATGCAACCGGATTTTTTTGCTGTTTACCAATCACTTGTAAGACCCTTGTGGGAGCACACGCTGTTGGGTGTCAGGTGAAATCCTCGCTCCTTCTTTTCACTTTAACTGAAGGATTTTATGCTCTTCTGTGGACCAGTAAACTTTGAAAACTGTCAGTCTGGTAGAATCCAAGGCTGAATTTTAAACCTGTGAATGTGGGCCGACTGCGCCGGAGCCCCCAAGGCTCCGAAAGCCTCAGATTCAAACATGATTTGATTAAATAATAAGTTATCTTCTTGTTATCATAAAGAAAGTCTACACAAGAACATGGAAGAATTTAATATTTGGACATTTTCCATTTAATTAAAATTAATAGACTTTTTTCTGTTTATTCAATCAGAATAAACAGAAAAAAGTCACAATCCATTTGTACGAAGCATTTTAAAAGCTTCATGCTAAATATATTTAAATATAGTTAACATATATTTGTACCATATTTTGGGGCACTTTTGGCAGTACTCTATTTTAAGAAGTGTACTAAAAGTATAATAATAATTTACTTTTACGGTATGGTAGCACAAGGCAGGCAAGGCAATACTGACAATATGCTAAAAATGAGGAAAGGTATTAAGTATATTTTCTGAGAGCATTTTAATATACTTTGGTATACTTTTCTGTACTCAACATAAGAATACTCAGTTTGTATTGTATTGACTGAACTGAAGTTGTACTTTGTATATTGAAGGCTGTATTTGAGATACGCTTAATATATTTCCATTGTAAACAACAGATAATTTTAGCTACTCCGTGCTCCCAAAAAAGCACACTATCTTTAATACACTCGATACCTTAAAAGTACAATGATTGAAATAGAGATACACCATCAGCATATGTGTGTTCAAGTGGCACAAGTACATGTGCAACACAAAACACATACTTTTACTATACTCTGACACAGTTAGCATGAGGAAACTCAAGGTTAGCTTGTCAGCTTGATGCATACATATAATTTGATCACTCTCATAAAGTATTATGTAAGTAAACTTTGAATGTACAAACTTGATTTTAAAGTTGGGACGCTGCGTGAAACTTAAATCAACAGAATGTAGTCGTTCACAAACAAACTGTGTTTACCAACAACGGTTTGACAAAGTGGTGAATCTCTCCCCATCCTTGCTTGTGAAGGACTGAACCTTTCGAGGATTCACCTTTCACATCCAATCATGATACTTTCACCTGTTAATGAACCTCTTCACCTGTGGAATGTTCCAATCAGGTGTTTTTGGAACTTTCCCAGTCTTTTGTTGCCCCTGTCCCAACTTGTTTAAAATGTGTTGCTGGGATAAAATTCGGAATAAGCACATATTTACAAAAATAAATGAAATTGATGAGGTCAGACATTAAATATATTGTCTTTGTATTGTTTTTGATTGAGTATATTTCATTAAATTAAGAAAAGTTGATGTAACTTCACAAATTAAAAATTTATTCTTAAAAATTGTAGGCCTACTTTAGCTTAAATCTAAACTAATACAGACATTAATAAACTTTTTTTTTAAAGTATATGATTAAAATTGTATTCGGTATTAGTACATTATTTTAAAGAGAAGAAGAGGTACCCTGAAATGTATTGTCAAAGGGTCTAGATAAATAGAAATATACTTGTGTATTTTGTATCATATAGTTTTCACTTAAGGAAGCTTGTGGCTAAAGTTTATAATTCAGAGCAGTCAAGCTGAAAACAAGATCTCTGTTTTTCGTCTGTGAAAAGCTGGCTCTTTTTTTTTTTTCTCCGAGATTCAAGTCTTTCACCCAACAGCATATTTTGATATTTTTCCTCCCGCTTCGACTTGCTTCACTTTAGCTACTGGGCCCTCAGAGGAGAAAGCAATCTACGTGGAAATAATTTGATACATCATTTATTTCGCCTGACTTTTCAGACCGCATGAAACGCTGGGTGTCAATTTGAAAGTCACTCAGATAGGCACGACTCAAAGCACTCGATCAAAACACTTGTCATACTGAAAGGTGTAAAAATACTAAGAAAAAACAGATAATGGGAATATAAAGGAAAGGCAGTTGGAAAGAGACACTGGCTTGCTATTGGTGAGTGTTTGAAGGGTATAAAACCAATTATAGAGGGCAAAGATTCAACCAGTCAGAGGAACGAGAGATAGAGGCACAGCAACAGCCACTCACAACCAGAAAAGTAGGCAAAACTGAAGGATGAAGGGGGGGAAAACACTACAACCAGCTGGGGCACCAAATGATGGGTCAAACGTCCAATTTTGGAGGAAAAGTCACATTTTAGCCAGTTAGAGAAGTGAAGGGCCATGACAACAGCCAACCAGAGGCCAAGCGTAGACAGAGAGCAGGGAGAAGAGGGGGAGGTGGGTGGTGGGGAGGGGAGAGCACCAATCAGAATGACACACACACACACACACACACACACACACACTCCGGCTGGCCGGCGAGGAGGTGAGAGGGGCATGCTGACGAGGCGAGACTGAGAATGAGCCCATAAATCCTGCTGTCAGCATCAAAGGAAAGCAGACAAGACCCAAGAACACCTCGAAGCCTGATCAACCACCCCCCTCCAGCACTCTCTCACACACACACACACACACACATAGAGAAACACACACACATAGAGAAACACACCCAGAGGAAGTGGAACACTGTGTAAATGACTTGTACCACTTAAGAGGTCATGCTTGTGTGTGTGTCTTTGTGAGATAGATGTGAGTGTCTGGTGTGAATGGTGCTGAGGTGAGTGTGTGTTAATGTGTGAAAGTGTGTGTGTGTTTTGAACCTGTCTGTGCATGTATGGTCAACAACAAAGCATTGCGTGGGCAGGAGTATGAAATATTCATCCATCTGCTTTCAAAGCTCAAAGTGTCCCCAGACTACCCAGACTAGGTTTTTTCCAGAGTGACAGACAGACCACAGAAACAGACGGAACTACAGACAGTCAGACCTACAGATGGACAGACAGACAGACGAAAAGTTAGAACGACAGGAAGTCAACGACAGGTGATTGGTGGAAAAGTTATACCTGCAATGTTGTCTGCAGCATCTTCTCAAGTGGATGAGTAGATGGATTGTTGGATATTTAGATTGATGGATGAATGGATGGACGGAAGGAAGGTTGTTTAGATGTTAGATGAGTGGTGGAGTGTGTGTTGGGGGGGGGGGTTGGGGTTAGGGTTAGGGGTTAATCAACAGGAAGAAAGAGGGAAACAAGAAAAAGAAAGCATCAAACAGTTGCGACAAGGCCACACGAACGCCACTTTTTTCCTTCATTGTGTGTTTGTCTTGTTGAGTCTGCTCTTGCTGTCAGCTTTGAGTATGTGATTGCATGCGTGCGTGTAAAACAAGCTCTCAGAGTCTTTGACTGCTCCACAATGCAAGCACAGTTTGTGTACTGAAGAAAATGAAATAGCAACTTGAATACTGTTTGTTTTTCCACTCCATTACTAAGCTTTTCGCATCCCAAGTGTGTGTGTGTGTGTGCGTGCGTGTGCAAGTGTGTCACTCAGATGGTTTTACCTGTGAAAGTGTACACTCCGTTCAGCCGGACGGAAACTGAGGGAGTAAGGTTGGAGGCAGGAGAGAAGTAGGAGGGAGTGGCAGTGGAAGGGGCCATGCTTGCGGAGGATGGAGGAGGAGTCGGGGAGAAGTCGGGAGAGAGTGGCAGGTCGGGGAAGAGGGCGTTGGAGAGGGTAGTGGTGGAGAATTCGGAGACGGTTGTTGCGGCGTCAGTGGGAGAAGGGGAAAAGTCAGGGGAGGAGGTGGAGACAAGGTCGGGAGGAGAGGAGGAGGAGGAGGAGGAGGAGGAGGAGGAGGAGGAGGTGGGATCAGTGCCAGAGCCAGAGAAGACGTCAGGAGGAGAGGAGGAGGGAGGGAAAGATGGATAGGTTGAAGAGCCAAGGGAGGGGGTGGTGGTATCCATTGAGTCTGGGTCCACGGGATCTTGGGAGGAGGAGGGGGAAGAGGGAGATGAGGAGGAGGAGGAGGAGGAGGAGGAGTGGGAATGAGCAAGCAAAGTGCAAAAATGGCCATGGATCGAACGAATGGGTCATGTAAAAGTGAAGGGAAAGAAGCGCCACATTGAGCAAAAGCGGTTGGATGTCAAGCGGTTATGGTGGTGCGGTTGGATGAGAAAAAAAACAAAACAACAAACAAAAACAGGAGGAAAGAAACGAAAGAAAATCAGAAGAGAAAAAAGATGGAAGTACAAGCAACAAACGACAGAAATAAAAAAAAAGTGATGAAGAAACATAAAAGAAGACATCCCAACTCTTTCTCTACATCAGTCCCTCTCTTCCCCACCACACATCCCTCTTTCTGTTTCCCCTTCCTTCTTTTGGCTTTTTCTTGTTACCTTGCACCAGGATTGTGTACTCCCCCTGGCTGTTTCCAATGCCGTTGTCAGCTTGGCAGAGGTAGACACCATTATCCGATTTGTTGAGCGTCTCGAAGCGCAAGAAAGCACCGTCGACTTTGGCCAGTGGGGGGAGCTCTCCATCCTTCTTCTCCCAAATGTAGGAGGCGGGCCTGAGAAAGGAGAGAGAAGGAGGGACACCGCAAGAGAGTCCTGAGTAATCTGCACATTTTGCCCCCCAAAAAAGTTGAGTAACCAAAAGTAAAAATCAAAAGAGGCGTGAAGTGATGAGAGGAGAAGGGAGCTGTGACAAGTGCTGCAGGAGATAGAAAAAAAAGATGAAATGATCAAGGGAGAAGTTTAGATGGAGAGAGAAAGAGAAGAAATGGTTAGAGGAGAGGTCAGGCCTTGGGGGGAATGAGGATGGAAGAAGAAAAGGTAAAAGCGGGACAGGAGAGCAAGTGAGAACAAAAAAAAGAGAGAAAGAGATGGATGTTTCAGAAAGAAAATAGAGAAAGGACCTAGGGCAGAGGGGCGAGAGTTGCTGCAGCGGACAGTAAAAGTGATATTTTTAAAAAAAATGAACGATGTCGAAAATGATGGGGAGAAGAGCAGCTTGAAGAAGGAAGAAGATGAAAGGAAATGGAGGGAGAAGAAGACAACAGAACAAAGATCAGCATTTCAAAACAGCCTGCGTTAAAAAATCCATTCTGCATAACAGATTGTGTATGAGAGAGATAGCGAGACGTTCCTCGATAAAAGAATCAATTATGTAAATGTAACAGTCTTTAAGTGCTGTACAGTAATTACAATGACGGGGAGTCTGAATCAGGGACAGACCTGAATGGGCTGGACTGATTAATCGCTCTTTGAAAAAAAAAAACCCAAAAACCCCTCAGCGACACATAAAGGTGCAATATGGAAATTCATGATGGAGGCCAGGTGGCTATTTGTGGTCGAACTGTTAAAGGCAGGAACAATACATCTTCTAGACCACAAGCTCCTTATTTGAAACCAATATTTGAAACTCTCGCTGCATGATTCTGAGAGGCAAAACCTGTCACTCTATCTGCTGTTGCCGCCGGGCAAAATCCTCCAACTGAGTGAAAGCTAATGAGAAACATCGTCTGCTGCTCCCTTGACGCCTGCTGCGGAGCAAACATAGGAAGCTCAAAGTTTTGAATATGTGTCATTTGAGGAATATAAAAGCTAACAATGCTAAAAAACAAAAAAAAGAGTTCTGTTCAGTCAGCTGTCCCGAGGCAAATAAAACAAAAAAGAAATAATCAACCATAAAGCATTTGGAAAAGAAGCATGTACGGCTCGTGTTTGGCTACATCGTCCAGTTTCCTGCAATAAAATGTAATCATATGTTGTATTAGACTGCCTGCAAATGCTAGATGATATGCAATTACCTGAACAATTAACTTCACATTTACAGGCTGTAACCCGTGTAGTGCTATTAAACACAGAGCTCAAAAGTCAATCTTTGTTGCACAGCGGGTAGTTTAAGTGCAGAGAGCTGAGTGGTCAGACCACCCTGCTGATATTTCCCCATCATGCATGTCTAAAAGCTGCGTTTCATTCTTGGCTCAATTAGCCTGCGTGCATAGATGACATTCTTTATTCAATGAAAGGTACATTGGTGCTACATATTCCTCTCCCTGCCATCTATAATCGTCAAGAATAGAATTAGCCATTGGGTGTTTTTGTTAAATTATTAATATAAGATATTGTTTTTGTTGTGTCTGGTTGTGTTAATGTGTTAATCTTTGGAATCCAACAAAACATATCTGTTATCTGATAAGTATTTTTTAGAGGTTATTAAAAGATAAGTCTGTAATTAAAAATTTTTTTTTTTCTTATTTTCAAAAAAGGCAATATTTTTAATACATATTGTGGTGGAGGGGTGGGGGGTATCCCATAGGACACATGGCTGTCCTACGACAGGCAACCACGCACGGCTGTCCAGAATAATCGAGAGGAGGGGACGAGAGGACAAGTGATGACTGGAGAGGAGGAAGGTGGGGCGAGAGCAAGAGGTAAATATGTAAATGAAAACAACAATTTGCTAACACACAATATCTGGACCTGTCTTCATATAACAATGCATAGATTTATGGTTATGGTTGTGCAATGTGCAACTAATCTCTGCCATTACATACAGTCGAATAAGAAAAGGTAAAAAAAAACACTATTAGACATCATTGGGGGAAAAATAAACAAGAAATAAAAAATGAATTTCATTGTGCACTGTAGTTTAAAATACAAAGACCAAGTAATTTCCTAAAACCACTGGACACAAGCAAAGGTAACTCAAACAGGTTTCGTGCATTTGTTGTGGACTATTTTGAGCTGCGGATTAATGCACACTTGGTACAACACGACAGCAGGACAGCAGTTTGTAGATCCGACTCACAAGGATCAGGTCACCGAGCGCAATGATGTGGCTCTTTGATGAGTTTTAGTAGTTTCTGGACAACACAAGAGTAGATTAAACTGCATCGGGCGATACTTGTTACTTGTACAAAACTTGGTTTTGCCCTTTTCATGGTATTTGTCAACAATAAGAGAAATACATTGTTGAAGATGGCCGGCCTTAACCTTTTACAGGTTACAGATTACTGTAATCCTGTTACATGTCACCTGCTGTTCTCGAACAGTTGCCATGACCTTGAAGACATAAGGAAGCTTAATGGGTCAAAGTAATGCAAGGCTTTTTAAGTGTAAATGTGTTAAGTGAACAGTCTCAGGGAGTTTAACCTGGTTAAATGACTTCAAGCGCAGAAATGTGATGCAATTGCAAGCACTCCCGGGCCGCGCTGATCGAATAGATGGGAAATATAATAGAATGTAGAGCACAAATTCCTTTCTCTTCTATTAGAAAGCTCTTGCTGGCAGGCGTCAAGGAAACATAATGTAGAATTTGATACGGTAAATTATTCTTTTAAACCTAACAGGATGTGACCATGGAGAGAAAAGTGCGTATCATGGAATGGAGTGTGACGTTCACTGAGTTTGATTGGGGGGGTGGGGGGTGGGGCAGCTGGGATGTGAGTGGCTGGGAGTGTCGGAGGAAAGGTGTTGTTGCGGCGAGTGGGTTTTAACTGACAGCTGCAGGGACAACTGGTATCTGATTTGATGGGACACTAGCTCATCCACAAGCAGTGGTGCACAAAACTGAGCATTCTCTCGTCCTCTCTCGCGCCCGCTCAGACACGCGCACGCACACACACGCACGCACGCACGCACACTGGCTTACTCTTGTTTGCTCCATCTTCGTCATTCGCAGCTTGTCACCAAATCTTTCTGTCTCCTCTCCGCCCACGCATTTCATCGCTTTCCTCCTCTTCTCCTTCTCTCTGTCGGTTTGTTTTCCTCCCCTCTCTACCTCTCCGCTCCCTTGTCATTTCTTATTTTGCCTCGATCTCACAGTTTCTCTCCTCGTCTTCTACAGTCTCGCTCTTTTTTTGTTTTGTTTTTTACATACAGCCTCTGCCACTCAGCGGACACTTTTATCTTAAGCCTTACTGTGTGTTACGAGTTAAGTACATTTTTAGAATAGGTGATCCCAGTGGGAGCTGCACCCCGAGCCCTTGCACTGTCAGGGCCATTTTGAACTACACAGAACCATTTATTACCATAGAACAAGACTATTTCTTCCAGTAGAACATACATCATTCAATGGATTCTTTCATCCGCAGAGTCTAATTGTAGCAGAAATAAATACATTTCAAGCCTATGTGGTCCCCGTGGGAATTGAACCCCTGACCACGGCACACTGTTCATGCCTTGCTTTCCTCCTGTCTATAATTTATCGACGTCTGTAAAGCATGTACATGCGATGACAGTCACCTCCTCCTTCCCCGCCCCCTATCTGTTCCACCTGCCAATCAAACTAAACGGCTAGTCCTATTCCTAGCTGCTCCTGTGATGAGCTGACAGGGGGAGACAGGGGGGGGAGCAGAGCGTGGGGGAGAGGAGGAGGAGGAGGAGTAGGAGGAGGTATGGGGAGTTTAGAGGGAAAAGGTGTGAGGGGAGATAGAGGAGAGTTATAGACAGGGAGAGGAGGGGGGCATATGGCAAGGCAGAGAGGCGCGAACGAGAGAGATACCCAATGATGGAGGGAGGCAGGGAGGCAGGGAGGGGAGGAGGAGGAGGAGGAGGGGAGGAGAGTGGATCGATAGGGCTGGTTGGCTGGAGGTTCATCTATAATGCAGAAAGGCCAGGGGAAAGAGTGTATTTGTGTGGGCAGGATTTAAGTCGAGGGTTGCAGTGTGTGTGTGTGTGTGTGTGTCTGTCAGAATAATTGTGTACACGGCGTATCAGTAAACTGGTACAAGCAGGTGTTCTTCGCTACCTGCGCACACATGTGTGTTAATGTGTATGTCATGTTTGAACAAGTGACTACTGACACGTGAAGGTGTCAGAAACTGAACACTAATTAATGTGTGAGTGCTTACCTGTGTTTGACTCCAGACAGAGTCAGTGGTGCTACCCGTAGCCTGTGTGTGTGTGCGTGTGTGTGGGCATGCACATTTCTTAAGGAATCTTTTGTGTTTTGCGATCGTGTACCTGCCGTAGCAATTTCACACCTTTGCCAAAAATGTTCAATCCAGTTCAATTGAAATAAACCGTTTTCAGTAACTAAATGTGGGTGTTTTTTCATGTCTGTCTGCTTCTTTATATGCTGATCGAAAAATGCCTCTAAAGTCTATTCAGACATGACTGTGGCAAAGGCTTTGATGGGAGCAAGGATAGCAGCACCCAACTAGCCCTGTTTATTTGATTCAGAGCTTCCTTCAGTCCATGCTTTTTGTAAGAGACAAAGCCAAGTTGCTATGTAGGAGGAAGCATCGGCTTGATATAAACAATTATCTTTTGTGTTATGTACACATATTTACTACACATAAGAATAATATAAAGAACCTGCATCTGGTTCAAGTTCATGGAGTGAGAGATTACATTAGTTCCGGCCAAGAAGAGATGATAAAAAAAGGCTTTGAGGACTATAGGCAAGACAGTACATGAAATTCAGCCATGGCCACCATCTTTCCCTTATGTCAACCGAGCAGTTAGGCAGTCGGCTGCCCGAACTTAACCAAACCAGAAATATGAGTAGTTTTAGAGGGCACTAAAAGACACATTTTGAAGTTACGCTATGAGGCTATTTTTTTGGTCCATCTGCAGTAATCAAACAGCAAACCGTTTACTGAAGCTCATTTGAGAATTGCATTTGCCTCTCCTCATACAGATACGCCTCATAAACAAGAGTGTGGCGCATGAAGTATTACGTCCTCTAACTTACAACCCTTCTGTAAAATATGACGGTAACTCCAATGATCAAGAGTGGCCTAGAAACGTTGGAACGTGGCCATGTCTTTAGTCATTTCACTAAAGTGCTGATAAAATTACTGCATAAAGGACATTTTTTGGTCTGTTTATTTAATGACTTAAAGTTGTAGTTTTTGTACAGTTGAAGACAATATAATAACCAATACTCTCTGACAAAGCTTTTGTGCATGTGGAGAAATTTAAGTTGGGAGCTGATTGTGTACAGTATGTGTGTAAGGATGCATCTGCTCTATACAATGTGTTTAAATCGGTGTGTGTGTGTGCGTGTGCGTGTGTGTGTCTTGTGTCTTACTCTGGGTTGCCGTTGCCTGAACACTGAAGATGAAACTTCTCTCCCTCTCTGGGCAGACTGGTCATGGGAAAGATCTGCACGTTTGGGGAATCTGTAAGTTGAAAACAAACACACAGGCACAGACACACACACACAGACAGACACACACACACACACACACACACACACACACACACACACACACACACACACACACACA
>JBBPCS010044179.1:0-19906 GCA_037974645.1 Hollardia meadi
CACACACACACACACACACACACACACACACACACACACACACACACACACACACACACACACACACACACCCCTCAACTGCTGTAGACATCTTTTCTTATAAGTTTGCAATTAATCTTGCCAATTATATTCTTTATCATTCCTTATACAATTAGCATGAGGCATCTTGGGGACTAAGAAATAAGCACAGTTTCACGTTTAGCACAGCTCCCAAGTGCTTCTGTGAATATGTTAATGTATTAATGGTAGAGAATCAAAGCTTCATTAATACTTTGGTAACCCACCACAGATATTGGGAGGGGGTTGAAAATATGCTAATATGTAGAATGGAGAATGGTGATGATGATGCCTAGGAGAATGAAGTATTCATGAACTAC
The DNA here is from genome assembly GCA_037974645.1 of Hollardia meadi. Classification (NCBI taxonomy): domain Eukaryota; kingdom Metazoa; phylum Chordata; class Actinopteri; order Tetraodontiformes; family Triacanthodidae; genus Hollardia; species Hollardia meadi. Next base: position 378 of record JBBPCS010044179.1, read on the forward strand.
TGCAGCACAAGAAAAAAAAAAGGAAAGTTGCCATGGTGACAGAAGTTGCCAAAAAGCAAATCAAAAAATCATCACAGGTGGCCTTTTTTGTTTTTTCATGATGGTAATGTAGATGTGAAGAAATGTGGGTTATTAGGGGAATTGAAGGCATTTGTGGCCTCAATGATTTATTTACTGCAGTAATGCAGTGTTTTTGAAACTATATGAATGAGATCACCTGTGGCACATTACCAGTGCTGTTTATCACAGACACCACCATCTGTGCCTTACAGAGTTTGTTGAGCTCTGTTAAATTCTCTTCTTCTCTTCCACTCTGCTCTACTTTACACTCATTTTCTATACCTACTTACATGGATAGATTGCTGAACAGGCCTATAAAAAGACAAAAATGGCCACGAAGAAATCCAAAACGACCACTAAGAGATGCAAAATGACTACAAAGTGATATAAAATGACAACAAAGAGACCAAAGACGACTACAAAGATGCAAAACACTACAAAGGGATGCAAAGCAAATGGCCATAAACAGTTGCAAAAGGACTGCAAAGATACCCAAAATGACTACAAAGTATGCAAAATGACCACAAAAACAACTACAAAGTTAAGAGTGACGGTAAATATTCACAAAACGTCCGAAAGCTAATGCAAACAACTACAAATAAGCTCAAACCAGCAACAAAGGGACACAAAGTAACCACTAAGATGAAACACAACTGACCATAAAAGAGATGTAAAACAACTCCAAAGAGACAAAATGGCTACTGTTTCAGACACAAACAACAACAAACAACTCTTTCAATCCAAGTGTCTAGCTGGATGTAGGGATGTGGAACAGCCCTTACATGTCTGTGCCCAGGCGGGCTCATTTTCTCCATTCTTATAGGAGATTATTCTGTATGTCTATGTCTACTTATTGCTCTACAAGGTCAGATGGGGATGAGGAAAAAATATGCACTGGGCAGAGAGAGGCACCTTTGTCAGGCCAACAGTTCATCAAAGGGCTAATAGAGCTAGACCATATTCATAACTTTACTTTCAAGTCCTTAATTCACCTGACTTACATTAAAGGACATTCAAGTATGTGTAACAGAAGTTGTTCTAAGTCACATATTCTGTTTCGGTGATGCTCTAATTGTAACATATTCTGTCACAAATCTGTTGTCACTTCTGCAGTCTACTCTCAGGCCACAGTCATTTCTCATACTTTGAACAAGATGCATATGCAATTGACAGTGTCTGCATTTTTTCCCCCTGAAATTCTGGGCTCTTGTTTTCTCCCGTCCAGACAGTTGCCATCTCGTCTCTCGTTCATTTTGGCCATGAGAGGATGTAGCATCTTCTGTCAGCTTCAGTGCCGCCTCGTTCCTGACACCCAGCTACTCTCTGCTCCCTTCATGATAGGGGAACTTCACTGGAGTCACGCGAGCCTTTCAGAGGGACATAAAGTAGAATTTTAAGCTTTTAGCTGTCCCATTTCTCCTTGGGTTGTCATTCGCTAACTCTTTTATGAGTTACCCAAGTCACTCTCCAATTAATTGACAACGGTGCAGCTCCCAAGCTATATACACTGATCAGCCACAACATTAAAACCACTGACGGTTAAAGTGAATAACATTTACCATCTCGCTACATGGCAATATTCTACTACTTGAAACAAACCATCTGCCCAAACACCCTTCCAGACCAAGCACACTCCCCATGGCACCGGCACACCCCGATGACATTGGACCCCCAGCAGGACAATGTGTGCTGCCACACCACAAAAACTGCCTGAGGAACATGACAAAGCTTAAGGCGTCCACCTGGCCTCAAAATGCCCCAGATCCAAATCTGATTGAGCTACATGGGACGTGCGGATCCATGGATGCCATCGAGGAGTGCTGCTGCCATGAGGGGGTTTACTTTACCTGAAACAATGTTTGGGTCGGTTTTTATAATAACATCCACATGAATACCAGGACCCAGGGTTTTCTACTAGAACATTGTACTGTAGCCATGATCAATATCATTCACTTCATCTGTCAGTGGTTTTAATGTTGTGACTGATCAGTGTATCTTGAAGACACCCAAATTAGATTTTTGGCACTCTGGGTTCAGGCTTGGGGAGAGAGTCATTTATTTTCACCAATATTGATTAAAATGGTTTAAGCATTTGAAACCTGTACTGAATGTGAATTCTGAAAACGAATAGTATGCTTTAATAGTAAGACTGATAAATATTAACATCAAATTTGTAATGCAAGTAAATATTTAGAGTGCATTATTATTATTATTAGTAGTAGTAGTATTAGGAAGCTTTTTTACAGTTTGCAGTTATATAAATGTTTCCTTAGTTTAGTATTCCATAGCATTTGTTCTCTTCACTTGCGGGACAGTGGCCTTCTGTGGTGTTGATGTGAAGGGAAACAGAATGGGTGGTGTCAGCTGGCATGCCAGCTCTGCAGGCCAGCTGATGGATAGAACAGAGAGGTTGGGTAAGGTCTGCCTTCTGTGCGGTGGCTACACCAAGCTACAAGAGTGACAAGCACTGCTGCCTGATGCCAGGGAATTTGAGTGGAAGAAAGAGATGCTGCACATGGTGGCAGCAAGGTAAAGAGGGGAAGATAGGAACAGAAAGAGAGAGAGCACAAAGGGATAGAAGGGTTACAGAGGGAGGGACAGAAATAAAAGACGGGGGAAATGGATGTAGAGAGGAAAGGTCAATGATGAGAAAGAGATGCTGAGCTAGAAGGGGCTCCTCCAGCATAATACAGCACCTCTGTATGAAACAGTAATGGGTGAAATCAAATGGAAGAGACCATGAAGAGAGACAAAAGAGTGCTGAGAGACTGGAACTGAGTGGCACTGTATCTGACAGAGAGAACCAGAGAATTTAAGAAGGGAGGATTTTAAAGCTAGTGGGAAAAGATTGCTTTTGTTTTAAAGAGATAATTAAGGAATGGATTTTGACTCTACTGTCTGAGCTGGTGAGAAATCTTATCCAGTTTATTCATGTTTCTGTGTGCCTGCGCATTCCATTTATAGGAGCAATTTGTAAGATGTTGAGTCTTATTCCTGGGTCGTCAAATACCAACGCTTTCAGTTGGTAGGTCAGGCCGGCCACCAACCCAAGCATCAATATTTGATGATCAGGGAAATCCGTAGTTGGTATTTGACAACCTGGGACTTAGGCTCAATAATCAACTATGTTACACATTACACCTTCAACAGATCTATGAGTAATAATCATAGAGAGACAGACTCACTCAGCATCAGTCACGTGTGGCAGATTTAAGGGTAAGCTGCATGTTCATAGCCATTAAATGGAAATCAATCCTGTTAGGATGAAGTCCGTCACGTTTAAAAAATGGGTCTATTGCAGAAAATTAAAAAATTGTTATACCTAGGGAGTAGCAGTATCCCTTCGGCCAGATATGACTGACATACTGACATACAGTAATACTATATTTTTGGGAGTCCAGTGGGGTGTATAGGCCTCTTGAATTAAACTTTTAATATTTCATGGGTTTCTCAGTCCAGGTCATCAAATACGGATGATATGTCATGCGCCCCTCATGTACTATCCCGACGCGCAAGGTACCCTTTGGCGTACATGGCAAATGCACTAAGCCTTCCCTTTAGTGTCTCTGGATGACGCGCAGGTTTAGACACAAAAACCATGTGGTAAGGTTTAGGAAAAAATCTGTGATGTTTAGTAAGGTTTAAGCACAAAAATCCCGTGGTTAGGTTAAGGGACATTTGGTTAAGTTTAGGCACAAAACCTACTTGGTTAGGTTTAGGAAATGACTGGTGACGCTTGGTTTCAAAAGGGACGCAAACTCTGGTCTCCTGGGTCAAAGTTGTGTGTGTGACCCTCCACTCAACCCCGACCTCTACCCCTCTTGGTACTTTCTTGCTTTGGAAAGTATATTGGGCTACATGATCTGTTCAAGTTGTCTGATACTAACGCAGACGGCTTTACATTGCAGGTACATAAACCCTTGTGCATCTCTACCTGACGCCAAAGGGTACCTTTTGAGCCCCCTGTGCTTTCTGCTGCAATAAGTGACCAGGGCTCCGGTGTAGAGCAGGCTTAAATCTTTGGCTTAGCTTCAAGTTTAAGCCATTTATCACCGTTCAGGGACGACACTGTAGAGAATGTTTAAAACCATTTTCCACCTACAACACCCCCCTTAGTGCTAATGAATGAGGCCAGTACTACTTGTTTTGTTTATTTTTTGTCTTTTTCTTTTTTTACTGCCACACAAAAACACAGCCACACAGAATATTAAATTAGACTGGCCCAGAATACAAATGAACGCCACAGTGTGTTATTGGTTGAGTGACATCAGTTGGAATTACAGGCTGCTAGAGTTTATGGAGGTGACAAACAAAGCAACATGGCTTGTAGTTAGCGAGGGAAGTGCAGGTAAAGTTATAAATAGAGGACAATGTCTGAGAAGTTAAACAGTATTAAATATTAAGATTATGTAAACAGACAATAGGTACAGTCTGGGAATTTAATCGTGTTTACTGATTATATTATGCTTTAGAGGAATATCCTATTTAGATTGGAGATGCCGCCATTTAAAATTCAAACACATTTCAGGTCCAGTTATACTACAACTTGAACACAATGAAATTGGTAATGCATGTTGTAACGTGAGCTGGTGCAGGTGCAGGTGAAGAGAGCTAGCAACAGGTGGCTAGTTAGCAGAAGCCCCGGGATAGATGGTTACTTCGGAGACGACAGACAACAGAACGGAGATTTAGACACTGCCACTTTATTCTACGCTACAACATTGACCATACCTTGCCAGGTCTCCACGGCTCTATATTTACTAGACATACATGTACAGTAAAACATAGACGGCATAACCAGCGGCACGTTACTGATGGGAGTATACTCTTGTGGACGTCTGCCATAGTACTACAGCAGCACACTGTACACATGACTCAAACAAAGGGAGGCTCCACCTGATGGCGCTATCTGGTATTGCAGTAATACATTTACTAAACTGACTGTTACAATGTGTGTAAAAAGTTTTTGTCAGCAACCCAAAGATACCGGCAAATAATTAAATTTAGACTGTTTTCTCAATAATACCTCAAATTCATCTCTATAAAGTGTTATTCGCATGGAGCGGAGACAAACTGCAGTGCACACTGAGAAAACAGCTTTCCACTAAATAAATCTAAAAACCCAACTTCAAACTCTGTTGATGTATTCAAACTCATTCAGAGAGAATTTGGGAATTGGGAGTGCTTAAATGCTGAAACATAAAAACCTTACTCTAAGGAGTGTAATCCAGTGATTAAGTATTGCAAACATAACACTAAAAGACTTTAGAAAGAAATTATTAAAAAAATAATGATCAGAAACTGTGCAGATATTCTGACCCTTTAAGCGTCTAGTATGGATCAAGCTCCAAACTGGATCCTACATCTACCATAATTAAATTAAATTAAATCTTGTGTTACACCATCCCTGTCTAGTAATTGTCCATGTCTTTCAAACTTAACACCCAGGGTTTGTAACACAGGCTTTCTGAATTCCCAAGACCAACCTTGGTTATATCATCAGGTTGTTTTCTCAGACTTGACAAAGCTCCTCTAGAGACACAGAAGACATAATACATCTGTTTTCAAAGGATGAGTACTCACTGTGACTAGTAAACTGATCCAGATGTGTAAAATCAAGTGGCAAAGCCCTTTCATAAATATAAGTATCTTTAAATAACCAAGTAAGAGCAAAATACATCCATCCAACACACCAAAACCTGCAGGTTGAGTGTCAGATTTGCTCAGATCAACTAAAGTAAATGAAGGCAAGTCAAAAACACATGCACATACAGTATGCAAATTTACGTTGAAATAATATTTGAACATCAACTAGTCCACCATTGTATGGTGGGGCACTGGTAACTGGGATGGAGTCATCAATGAGCTGTAACATCCAGTGATTATCTATTGAAGGCAAGAGGTGAAGAGGTCTGTGGAGTTTATCTTGCTTACCGTTCCGCTGGCGTTGCTCCCTCCTGGCTTAACACTGCCACCTCTGGACCCCCTCTGACCCTCACTGCTGCTCCTCTATTCCATTTTCCTCCCAATAAAAGCATGACAAATTGAGCCTGGCAGAAAACTATCTATCATTGTTCTACATCTCATCCTCCTCTGCCCTCTGTTCCCTCCTCTTTTCTCTTAGTCTCTCTTTCCCCTTCTGTCCCCGTTACAGGACATTCCCTCTTTTCCTCTTAGTATTTTTCCATCTTAATGGTTTCATGTTTCTCTCTACATGGGCACTTTATCTTTCTGCCCTTGCTTTTTTTCCCCACCTATAACCGCATCTCATTTTGTTTCTTCTCTTATTGCACTGTATAGTTCTCCCTATGTCGCCATTTCTCTTCCTCTGTTCATTTCTTGTCAGCCTCTCTACAAACTTGTTCTGTTCTGTAATACCGGTATTATCGTTCCGTTTGCTCTCTCATCTCTCATGTGTGTTACAGACAGACACATTCTGCTATAGATCTTTCAACTAACATTTGTCAGTAATTTAATAACTATAATGTGAACAGTACACACAATAATTGACCCAAATATTAGTAGCAGATGTCTTGTAATGGAGGTGTCAGTTTGTATCCTTTGTATACCCCCACAAGTTTTCCTGGCTTGAAGCAAAAAATTTAGTTTGTCTGACTAAATTCAGCAACTCCATAATAAGCAAGGTGTTATTACCACGGAGCATGGAGAAACTGCAGTGCATACACAGAAAACATGATTTGCTTTGCTTTATGAATAAACGCTACACTTTGACAGGTAAAAGATAGATGGCTCCCCCTCTGTCCATGATAATGGTACCTCCCGTGAGCTGGTAAGAAAACTCAGCCATGTTTGTTGGCCATGCATTTGAAATATTTAGAAGTGCTTGCCTTTACATACAATACTTCCAACAGTACAGTACTTTGTAAAAACTTGTTTACTGCAACAAAATAGAAATAAAACCATTTCTTCAGGTACATAATTAATGGGAGGGAGGAATAACCAAGAGAAATAGTTGTATTTTCAAAGTCTGGTATTAAATTTGAAACCGGGACAGTTGGCAAGCTCTTTACTTGATGGATCGTTATTACTTTCACCAGTATGAATCATCTGCTGAAGTTAAAGAGCTTTTCATAAATAATTTGCCTTCTCATAAGTAATGCTGGAGAATTAAAAGTGTGGTGTTTTTGAGGTGATGGCTTATCCCATCACATTAATCAATATCAGGGGGCTTTCTGAAATGTGGAAAAGGGCCTTCAAAGGGTAAATGACTTAACATTTTGTTACTGAAAATGACGGAGGTAGTAGTAAAAGTGATATTCGTGATGAGGAGGAGGACAATACAATATTTGCACCGCTGCCCCATAGCTGATAGCATCCTAGCCTCTGTGATCACACCAACTTTGTCCTTTTCGCTTCTGCTTAGTAAGAAAATATCAAATACAGGCAGGTGTATGGAACAAAAACCCTTCCCAGTTTATGTATTTCAGTGGCAGCACACAAAAACACAGTCTTGACAGAGGGTGATAAACTTTGATTGATGTTTGTGATTATGAGTCATGCTTAGCATTATTCAAACAGTGAACCTCTTGGGCAATTTTTATTTCTTCAGGAGGGATAACAGTTAACCTCATAAAAGGTACCCAGTGAAGTCTAGCTCATTTATCTGGTGACCTCTACAGTTGTGCATGAGTGTTAGAAGTTGTTCTGTTTGTGCCTGTTGTTCTCTTTTTGTTTCAGTAGGTCTGCCAACAGCAAGATCAGAGCACCAAGGCCAGCTGGTTAGAGCATGAGTGCTTTCTGAGACGTGTAATAATTATTTTTTTGAGTTGCTGAGACATTTCAAAGTTTTTGCAAAGCACTTGTGTAAGAATAGTCGAAAACACAGTTACTTTGTCTGTATATGTTAATAGCTTTATTACTCTGTAAAGTTGTCTCCCTGAAGCATAATATGAGATGCAATTACACCAAAATCCTGCAATATTGTGGGAAAGTTCTGTCTCTGTGAAATTGTTGCTGTGGGCGCAGGATTATTGCTCAATTCCCAAGTGGCACACTCAAAATACAGTAAGAGTTATAAGGGTAATTGCAAAGCCAACCACTTGGAAAACAAGTACTGTATTGGTGCCCAGGACATAGCCTATCACAGTCCAAAAGCTCTGGAGAAAATGTTCAATTAAAGTACAGCCCCATTGGAAGGAATACAATTTAAACTCAAGTTCAGGTGTCCTATTACAGTTTTCTTCCCATTTTTACTTGCCTAATTTTTGCTTCCCTTATTTTTCTCTTACACAAATATGTATAAGTCAGTGTTCAACATGTGCACATGCATATTCATATATTCCTTTGATGTTTCATTCCCAGGTCTGTGTTGACACCCACATTTGAAAGATATGGCCATATACTCTATCTCATTTATGAATAACTAGTACATGTGAAGATATGCAGGTGGTATTATTCAGTGAGGATCTGTTCTCAATGTCCACGCAAATGTGCAGTTTATAAATGTCAGATTTAAAAATAATATATATATATTGGCATCATAAATATTTTTTCTGTATGTTTCTCATCTATCAGTCAGTTTATGTCTCCAGGAAATTACCAGAAGAGCTTGTTATTGCAGCTGTCTCGCATTTGTTTGTTTCCTCAGGTTTGTTGGTTATGAAGGAATTCACAAATATACAAGAAACTAGGGTATTCCTATTTAGGTGTCCACAGGTAAACGTTCACTGTGAGAGGTTTATAATAATGCGTTATTTTATTATTAATTCTCTTTTATAATACAATGGTCTGGGTGAGTACTCGATGCTGATTGGCTGCAGTATGTTGTGTATGCATTATGTTTGATAATGGACTCCTACACCTAAACATTACAAATACATTCATTGACAAACTGGAATTACTGCCTTGCAGTTGTATTTCTTTGTTTTTTACTGCAGTTTTATTGCAGTTTACTGTATTCCTGAGGTATGGTGTTGAATAATGGCCAGAAAAGAGCTTTTGCAGAACATTATGATGTCACAGTGAAGATGAAACTTTGACCTTTTGGATATAAAATGTCATCACTTCTTAACATTTTTATCCTCATAGACATTTGTGTGAAATTTTGTCATAATAACCATATGACATAATTGTTATTATTATACATTATGAAGTTATGACAAAAATCTTACCAATCTTACCCAGTAGGCCTTGCAAGAAAACCCATCCCTACTCTGCCTCTGACCCTTCTCTGACCTCTGACCCTCTTCAGTGAGCGGTGCAGGAGCGGCAGGGTGCACAGGTAGAAGCTCCGCCTATGTTTATAGAACGTAACATAACGACCTGACGCTCTGGTCATCACCGGTGTGATATCTTGGCGAACCGACGTCGGCGTAGCACTGTTGTGTCTTCAGGGGGTGAATCTCAGCTTGAGTGATGAAAGGTGACACCATGTGGCGCATGGAAGTGGGGGGTCTTGATGTCCTTGATTTCCAACTCTGGCTCACTATTGTCACAGGGCAGACACGTCAAAGCAGCAAAAGTGCTCCCACTGCTGCTGCCGTCTCACCAGGGGAAGAGCCCGACACTCCATGCAGGCTGGTGACTACTGAACACCGTTCTCTGCATGGTCGCGGCCGAGGCACTCAAAGCAGTAAGCGTGTGGGTCCATCAAGTGGGTCCGGCAAGACGGACACTCCTGAGGATCTTGAAGCGTTGACTCCATCCATGGAGAAAGGAACAATCAGTGGGCAAACTTGCAAATCGCTGAAGAGAAAAAGTAAAGTTAACGGCAGTTTTAAGGCCGTTGGGGCTCCGTTTGTGGCTGGCTACGTTCGTGCAAACTTTAGTGAGCGAATATTTGATCATGATTGGAGGAGAGCATTATCAATAGAGTTCAGTAGAGAGCCTGTGTGAGATAGAGCCTTGCCCTACAGCTAAGCTACCTGTCTTTACTGCCAGCAACCCTTATCAACATGCAAATAGAAATAATGCCTCGTCAGGGATTATTCCTTACATTGCTTACAAAGGCATATAGATTCCCAAACATCAGTATCATGGTTATTATGGATTCCCAATCATTCAATAAAGCTATTATTTTTGCAACAGGTCATTAACACCTTAGTAAAGAAACCTGCTGTTCTGAGAAGAGTTATTCCCACAAGCATGTGGGAGTTTCATATGGCTGTGAGGGCCTCTGTGATTTCATTAGTGATTTAGTTTTGCATTGGGAGCGCTGAATGAAATACTTAACTGATTTTGATGTAAAAACCCAAAGAGCACTCTGGAGAGAATCACTGTAAATGCTAATGTGTAAATGTGCACAGGGGACATATTTTGAGCTTGCATTTCACACCCTGCCAAGAATGTTGCTTGATTCATTGTGCCAACACTTACCCCTGATCTCATGTTTAATTTAAGCATAGTTTAGATCTCCATATTTACAACAGTCAACAGTCAACAAGCCTTCTGTCAAAAAAAATTGGACCATTTCACATGGATATGTGAATCCACTTGTTGCTGTTGCTTTTACTTCCTTCTAAACCCTTGTTCACTTTTCTCCAAAGGGGGATCCCTACAGATTTTCCTTTAGCACTCTCACTTCTTTCTCTATCTATGTTTCACAACTCACATGCAGGCACACACACCGGTAGGTCTGTGTACTGCTACAGTCAACCCTCTGCATTGTAACTGTGGCTGTGATTTTAACTCAAGCAGATAAAGAAACTAAAGGTCTCCCTGCATTGCCAGAAAACAGACATTTGCTGTTTAATCGTAGTAATAACCAAGACAACCCCACTGAGCACAAAATGTGATCATGGTTACAACAGAGAACTGGTGAAAGAACTGGTTATCATCCAAAACTGTGCAGACTGGGTGGCATTTAACAACTTCAGGATAAAAGTAAAGATTTCTCTGCCTTGTACTCTTCTCTGTACTTGAATTGCCATTTACCTGCTGCATTCAGCTGAAAACTCCAATTAGAGATTATAGTTTACTTACTAGACTATAAAGATGAATTCCTACCTCACATGGCTGTCATTGTTTTTCTTTTCCTCATTTTATCCTTTAAATCTGTTCCTCTCATTCTCATGGTCATGCAATGATTGAGCAAACTGGCTAACTTGACTCTGACCAATTTGTTACTTAGTCTTCTGTAGACTGCCTCCCACACACTAGAGCCTAAAAAAAGCAGCTGTAATAGGACAATGGGGGTATTACTATCTCAGTGATATCCGTTGTGAAGTTCATCTAGCTTTATGTCCAGATATAAAATCTGTCAGAGTGATTATTTTATCCAGGTAATTACCTATATTCACTTAACAGTCTTATTTAATCGATGTGCTTTGTCCCCTTTCATTAATTAACAACCTACACTGGCTCAAATACCCACCTAATATTGACAGTCTTTAGTTTATTGTTGTTCTTGTGTAACTCAGATCCAAACACTTTAGATATGGTATGAAAAAAAGTGTCTTTCTTTGCTGTAGGCCCCTATGTGTTACTGTATGTGTAATGTAATGTCACGTCCATTCAATTAAAGTCGACCTAATTTCAAAGCCTTTGAAGATAGCTGTCATAATATTTTATTAAAATGTCTTTTTAAGTGGCACTTGAGACTTTTCTATTACAGCTAATCTCTATATAGTTTTTTTTCCCTATTGCTTGAAAAGCATCTGTATCATGGACAGTAGTTTAAATGTGCTGAAATACATGCTGCCAAAAAATAAAACATTAAATGGATAAAGAATGCATTGGGGGGAATTGAATGGAGCATCATCTGAGTGTTAAACAGAATGAGACGCAAACATCAAAAGATGTTGCAGATGCATATTAATCATAATTCATAGTGTGCTCCCCCAGCTTAGAGAGGAGCAGTGAAGCATGCCATTAAGCCTAATGACAGATGCGTCCGAGGGGAAGGGTAAGAGTAGTGCCTTGGGGCTTCAGGGTGTGTGGCACGGGGGATAGATGGGTGAAGAGATGGTAGTCTACAGTCCAGGATGCGCTGTAGAATCTCCTCCAGATCCTCCTTTCAAGCAGGCCTTTTCAGCCCTCTATTCAAAAAGCAGTAATTGCATCATTTTTCAAGCCCCTTGCCTCTGTCTGACTTTGAGGCTGGCACCATTAATCAAACTAATGGAGAAGTAAGTGATTTCAAAATATAGGCTTTGATCATGCACCTTCTATCCTCTTCCACAGCTCCGCCCTCTCCTAAGCTTTGGGAACTCTCCTCCCACCCTCCCATATCTTTCTTTTCTCACAGCCCATGGTACATTACACTACATACTGTATGGAAAGGGCTGTGTGAATAAAATTTTATTTTTATGTCATGTCCTTTTAGGCTTCTGAGTACGTATAAGCTTTGCTTTTAATGTACGTATAAGCTTTGCTTTTGTACATTCTGGCAGTGCTATGGCTCTCCGGCTTGATTAGAGCTGATTTCCAGTATATATATATTCCAGTGCATAAGTGGTTGCAGAAAATGGTCACTCTGAAATCTTTGTGGCCTTTCAAAGAGCAGTATGTCCCAAAATATCACAGTTCAGACACTTTTATTGATCTTGATGGGACAGATTAAATTAAAGTGCTCCTCAGGTGTATTGAAAAACTTGCCAGCTATAAAGCAGCAAAACCATTACTTGAGGCCACTACAAGAGCTCGCTGGCAATTTAGATTCCTTCCAAGCAAGGCGTAAACCACTACTCAGAGAAAAACTCTTTGTATCTTAGATAAAACCACAGTGGTCTTTGGGGAATACAAACAAACATGCGCAAATACTTTATTTACAGCACATTTTACTAATTTATTGTCTGTACATCTGAAGCCTGTTCAGGCTTTGCTCTAATTACCCCAAAGGGTTGTTTACTGTGAATTATTGTCTCTAAAGAGTCTATAAAAGAACTCATGGCCCTGAACATACATGCTAGTACACATGCTCTTCTTAGCCCATTGTTGTAAAAACAATGCTGCTTAAGCGAAGAGTACCAAAAATATTTCATAAAGTGAATAACATCTTTTAACAATATCTCTCAATATTATTTGGAGATGTAGTTGGCACAGAAAGATCACAACCTCCTCCACCATTCCTTTTCTCTGTAGCCTCCCTTGCTGTCAGGGCTGTTTGGAAATAGCATTATATCAAACTTAAACTTTCACACTCCCACTCTCTACAACACCTCTTCTTTCCCATGGTGTTCTGAGAAGACATGTCTCAGCCTGTGCTGGAATAATTAGGATGCGATACACATTCATCTTTGGCCCAGTTAAACTCCCGCTGTGACCTCTCTTAATCCATCTTTTCTTATTTCTTTCTTATTTGCCTGTCCACTATTCTTGCTTACTGCCTAAATAGCAAGGGTTTGGTGCATAAAGCCTGCCTACTTATCATGACCTGTAATACTTAACCAGGACAAAGAACTCCTTAATTGCTAAGAAGCGGGAAGCAGCATCAATAAAGACCCATCGGGCAGTGATTTATTAAATAGCTCTATTGAGGGAGGGTTGTTTTTTTTCTTTTTTTTTGAGAAAACAGTAGTAAGTATTACAAGTATTACAACCATCTATCTGATGTACCTTTTTGTCATTTGATTAGAGACTGTGAGAACTCATACTTTTATGTTTATTTATGTAACAAAGACTGTCACAAGTTTTCAGTAAAGGTTTCAATGTACCTTTTACTCGGTGGACATGTGGTTATGTTAGTAGATGTGGGCATGAAGGTCTTTCTCAGGAGCTCAATGCTTCTTACTCACACATGCATCTATCACACAATAGCGAGCTGTCCAATACACCTACAGTGTCATTCCACCAGCAAAGGAGCACTGTTTTAAGTGCCATGTTGAATGGCACCTCAAGAATGGCTATTGAGGGGGGTATTAAATACACAACTGGCACCTTTCATCAGGGCAGGCACAGTTGTTATTTTTCATACAGCAGTGGCAGTAAGGTGCGTGTCTGTGCAGGTGGACAGCATATGCCTCATTTTCCAGTGTTGATGTTCCACAAAAGCTGCACATTTTTTTCAACTCTCTCTCTCTGGCTTGGCACATCCCAGACCCCCTTTTTTTTGGCAGGTGATGACATGTCTTCTTCTGTGGTCTTTTCTGTCACAGTGGACAAGGAAAAACTCACTGTTGGGGAAGAATAATAAAAGTGTGTGGTTGACCCTCTGTCGACATTATAGTGATAAACTGGCTCTTTAATCAGGGAAGCCTGTGAAATATCACACTGATGTCCCTGCATCCAGGGGGGCAAACCCAGATTCAGCTTATTCGGTGTCATAAATAAAATGTGGTTCTGTTAACGTGCTGGAGGTTTCAGATGATGCATCATTGTGCTGTGATGGTCGTGTGTTTCTCCCTGTGCAGATGCTACAAGGGGTTAAAGCAGATGGGGCAAACAAACTTTTCTAATCTTTAGGGCATCACTTCTACTGCAATAAAGAAATGTACTCTGAAAAAATGTATCATTGGTTATTGGTTATACATATTATGTACTCCTGTCTACATTCATGCAAACAGCAAAACCTCTGTATTAAAAGCTCTGTCTATCATAGGTAGGAATAATAACATGTTCCTACCATTGCCTTTCATATATACCTTAATTTTAATCTCTCAGACACAGACAGCACATGTATGCATGGTTTTGGAGAACCAATCATGAAAAGTAAAAAAAATATATATCTTAATACCACCTTTTTTCAGGCTTCTCACATTTGGTTTCACTCTCAGTGAGTAGTGACTTTGAGGCAGTTTCAGGAGAGTTTACCTACCTTCGAGCAGTAAATACGGAAATGTGTGGCTTTAGTGGTCTGCGAATGTGTCCGGTTCTTACTTGGTGGGCAGTGCCTCCCTACAGGCAATGTGAAAAACAGCAAGTCCACAGCATGTGAAGAGACTGAAAGGCTTTGGGAGCCATGAGTGTCATGTAAGGATATGGAATTTTAGTGATTATGGTGGTCTTCTGTGAGAGGGTTCAAGGGATGAACTGGGACTAAAAAACAGACATTCTTACTTTTCATTCGCCCCCACCCTATTGACACATGTACAAACACAGCAGCCCTTTATATCACACCTCTTTGACCAGGAAAAATGGACCCTTGTGCAACTGATCTGGCTTGTAATTTGCAGTTTATTTCTGGTAGTACAAAATGGAACAATCAGCTTCCCACTAAATGAGCTTTTATCTAGAACAAATCAGAAAGTGTTGCTCGCTTCTACAGACCTCTGCACAAAACTGTCTAAAGAAGTTTGAGTCAAAGAGTTGAGTCATTTCTGTTTGTGCCAGTTTTGTAAGAAGCTAACTATCCTGCCCTGAATACAACATTGACTAAAGGGACATCTTAATTATTTATATGCTTTAATAAAAATTGCGTACCTCTCTCTCTTAAGATGTGTTTTTTCAGGTGTGTTCAGTCTGAAGGAAAGTTCTTTAATTCATTATTCGAAGCTAATGTCCTCAGAATGGAAGGAAGTGCTTTAAATTGTTTTATTCCATTCACCTGAAATCACTCAACTAATGTTAGGTAATGGTGACATGCATTATTTAGCAGTTTTTTTTTCTTATCTCTTTGCTTGGATCCAGTCCCATAAATTACAGACTTTTATTTTTTCATATGATTTTCTTGTCAACTTCATTTTGAGCGTCACAACTTCAATAGGCTTTGTTTCAGGTTATCTGCTAGAGTTCTTCCCCTACACCAAAGGGGTCTCATCATTGATCATTCTTGACTAATAACACCAGAGAGCATTAAACAGCTGCATCAGTGTTTTGAAAAAATAACCAAAGATCTCAGGAAGGTTGGCAAAGATTTTCCAAAGATGTTTCCAAAAATACAGCCCCTTTGTAGTTTCAGTTATGGCGTAGTCATTGTGTGTAAATATTGTCATCTCCCTTTACACTATGTTAAAATATCGTTCTTAATATATAATGCTGTTTGTGTTTTTGTCATGTAAATCTAAAATAAGCTTACACTGTGTTGCTTTTTACAGTACATTGATTGTATATCTGCTTGTCTTTGTGTTGTAACCGTAGTCATAGATGAACAAAATAACTTTTGGTGAGGCAATCACTTTCTTATCTGTTAATTATCCTGGTTTATTACATCCATCAGCTGTGCAATAAAAATTCAATCACAAATTTCATCAAAGATCCACAACATAAATATCCTTCAGGTGCAGGGGTTTAGTTTATGTTCAGGGCATTCCTAAGGGCACCCTGCAGAAATGCAAAGTTATTCATCTCCTGCTAAGATGTATTGTTTAAGAAGTGTGCTTTGACAAATGTTTGACTAGTAGAAAGTTGAATATTTTGAAAATGCATATGTTGCCACTTTCAAAAAAAATTTATTTTTATTATGCAAAGATGAACAAGACTAGGTCATAACCTGGTATATAGATAGGCCGCTTATGGTCAGTGTGCGCAAATATGGCCAGTTTGGGGCACAAAGTTAAGTGGTAATGTCAAAAGAGAATTTTTGGATATTAAATGCTCATGTGCAAATGTCCAAATAATCTTTGTTGTTTAAGTGTGGAACAGGAGCAGATCACATGGTATGGTATACGTTTGAGTCAAACAAAAAGTGAAATGCTGTTGCAAGAATTGAATTATCTGTTTTCACCCCCTGCTCTTTCATCTGTTTCTATCTGAGGATGTCTTGGTGTTTCTTAGTCTCTTATTTAGTCCTCTATCAGAGTGATTATTTGGGGTGATTTAACTGTGTGCTCTCCATCATGTGTCTCGGTGGAGAGCTGTTTTCTCTCCTACTTTGCTCTACGCTTGATTTTTATGTTGTGTTCAGACCGAAAGCGAAGTGTATTACATGCGTGAGTTTGATCGCGGGGTCATTTATGTTTACTTGCATGCGAGTTGTACATTAGCGGCAAGCTAGCGAGCAATGGCAGGTGAGGGTGTGTGTGTCTGTGTGTTTGAAGTCAGTTCAGCCACTGTCTGGAATGAACACTCAGAGACTCCACTTCTCTCTCTCCTTTTTCCACTTTCCTCTCATGAAGTAAAGTACAGTTCCCCTCCAGTTAGCAGTCAACATTACAGTGCATAAAGAACCGACAGTAGGCACGTCTGCTTCTCATATGTCCGTGACCAGCTGTTTCAGACAGGTTGATATGTGAAGAGTGAAGATAAATCCATGGTTTAATTCCAAAAGTTTAAAAGTAAACCCTGAGGTCTCCTCCCGCCGGTGAACGGCTCCAGATAGAAGCAGAATCCGATGTGACTTTGGGGATAAGTCCTCCAGGCTGTGCCCTCGGCTCTCTCTTCCGAAGCTGGCTGGCTGTCAGCCACTGAGCAGCAGCTGTGCCTCTCCGTTCCGCCTGGTCCTCACCATACAGCTCTCTGCAAAGCCCAGCAACACGTGCAAAGTTTTCGCTTAAGATGAATATTTTCAACCCAAGCGATTGACGCAAAAATGCAAAGTTGTGCCATTTGCATGGCGCTAATCACATCATTCACATCGCCCGGCGCGAGTAGGCACGAATTTGCGTCTTTCGATTGACTTTGTATGTAATCTGGCCGCCCGAAGATTTATATTCACTTTAGGTCTTAACACACCATTACATTGCATTGCAGGAGAGTTTTCATAGAGGCAAAGCATATCCAGGTACAGGTGGCATCGTTATTAGTTATTACCTCCGCCAAAGTGCCGATGTTAATGTGTTTTCCGTGTCTGTTAGACTCTGTTGTAATTTCTACAGCTCTACCGTAAAATTCCCAATAAAATCCATTTTTTTACTCTACTGCAGTATGCATTGAATTATGTGTATCTTTATGGTATTTAATGTTATTTACAGCGATTTACTATCTGTTTTACACAACAGTAGATTACTACAACTACTACAACTACTGTACGTGAATGGTAAATGGACAGTATATAGCAGTTTTCAAGTCTACTGACTCCTCGTAGCGCTTTACCACATTTGTCACATTCACCCATTCACACACACATTCATACACAGGTGGCAGAGACTTCTAAAGACCTCTAAAGTGCCACCTGCTCATCAGGAGCAGTAACCATTCACACATACATTCTCACACTGATGGCTATGCCTTCAGAAGCAAATTGGGGTTCAGTATCTTGTTCAAGGACACAATGACTTCAAGAGTCAGTGTGTTGAACCACCGATCCTCTGATCAGTGGATGACCACTCTACCTCCTGAGCCACAGCCGCGGCTACCTTGAAGAAGAGTCTTTTAGATTTCTAGCAGTGAAAGTAAATAAAAAATGCATCAGTAAAATGTTTAAATCAGCTCACATAGCAAGTGTTTCAACCTTTGTTTTTCAGCACTGCTCTCTGTTGCTGTCTGTCAGCTCACTGTCAGTTATGGCGTCAGCACAATTCTCAGACGTTCTTTACAAACAGAGCCTGCTGTTCTGCACACTTTTTACAGATGTATTTAAATATTATCTCCTAGTGCTATTTGTAAGATGCTCCACCAGATTCCACATTTGTTGTTGCACGCTTTTGGGTCAAACAAATGATGATCGGTGCATTCATTGACAATCCGTGAAAGTGCTGTCTTGTTACATTCTGCACCTTAGCCCATCTAAACTTGAAAAAAAAAACACTGGAGGAAGTGAAGGCGGAAGTTGGCATGAGAAAAGGCATGTGTGGCGTGAGCGTGTGAGATTAGTGTCAATTGCGTGAGTCTCAAGCTCAATGCATGATTGCTGGCAGCCTTGTGAATATAAATATTTTTTACGGCAAGGAAGGACATAAGAATTAATTTCCATTTAATAGCAACTGGATAAAGTTCAAGTTTATTAATTTACCCAACTTCATTACACATCTGTGTTTAAGTGTTTGTTGGTGTGTTGACTGCTGAGGCCTTGTCCACCACACGGTTTGAAAAATAGTAAATGTTACGAAATCCTTGCCCTGAAGGCTCTTACAGCTTTACTGAATGCCTGCACTCAGGAGGCTCTTAAGCCTGCTGCGGTATTCATAAAATGTCACACCTAGTTTTAATCCTGTTAGTGACTTCCAGAAATCCCCCTCACAACATTATAGCTCATAATATGTGCAGCAGTCCACAGAAGGAATATGTCAGATGGACAGTTAGAGAATAGCCACCACAAACTTTTACTGAAGAAACCAACAATGCAGATGTAATAGCCAAATTGTTCTGATATTTAAACGTGTTTTTAGAAAAATAATCTTTGTGAACA
The DNA here is from genome assembly GCA_037974645.1 of Hollardia meadi. NCBI lineage: Eukaryota > Metazoa > Chordata > Actinopteri > Tetraodontiformes > Triacanthodidae > Hollardia > Hollardia meadi. The sequence continues at coordinate 19,561 of JBBPCS010044179.1, forward strand.
TCTACTTTTCTCCATTTATGAGATGAGATTATTGGCTAATTGAGTAAATGTATCCCAAGATTATAGCACGTCAGTTTTTATGCCTCTGCGCCAGCGATAGCCACGGCTGGACGCATTATGTTTTCGGGTTGTCGGTCCATATGTCCATCCCGTTCTTGTGAATGTGATATCTCAGGAACACCTGTACTGAAATTCTTCAAATTTGGCAGAAATGTCCACTTGGACCCGAGGATAAACTGATTAGATTTTTGTGGTTATATGCATAGACTGTATAAATAAAAATGGACGGAGTCTCTGTGACGTCACCCATAGGTTTCTGAAGAGCTGTTGTGAAGCCTCAGTTTGG
>JBBPCS010044217.1:0-19901 GCA_037974645.1 Hollardia meadi
TAGGATAAATAAAAGTCATTACCAATTGAAACTGTGGTGTAAAGTGCTGCATTTGGGTCTCACCTCGACCCGTTACAATAATATTGACTGCTGGGTTTTTTTGTATAATTGACGAAAGACATTAATGGATCACATTATTCTTCCTAATTTTTCTTTTAAAATTAAAATCAGCATTGTTACAGGCTTTTATTTTCTGCATGGCAACAGGATTGCATCGTGCTTTGTGAATTAACCAACAATCGCATATTATGTCAATGTAAATTATAATCATTACTGCATAATGTATTCCAAGTTGTCAGCATTGCCCTAAAAAACAAGAGTAACCACCAAAGCTAATGTAAATTCTGTTTTTGCTTTGCAAACTGGTGGTTTAATTTTATTATGTTGCAGTCATAGAGTGCCAATAGACTAATAAATAGTGGACGCAGCAACTGTGGCGTTACCTACAGGTTTCTGAAGAACCGTATTGAAACTCAGTGTGGGTAGCTCTGGTTGTCGCCATCTTGGCTAAACCTGGGCAAACAGGTAGAATGTGGGTGGAGCTAAGGCGAGCCGGTTACCTATCTCAAAGCTACCAAGCTAAGCTACTGCTGTAGTCACACACACACACACACACACACACACACTGTACACTGTATAGCGTTAATAAACAGATTCACCAGAGTCTGTCCCTCCACTTAGGTCTGTCAGTACAATTAACCACACAGCAAGCCATATTATTTGTCGAATAGCTGCATGAGAGTCAAGTTCAGTGACTCGAATTAGCTGAGGTGAAGTCTTGCAGACAGCTCGAGGCTCGCTGTCGCTCAAAGCGTCCACGTCCTTAATTATGCATAACTTAAAAGGAGCATTTTGTAAAATATGACTAGAATTTGAAGGTACATCCAAAAATACAGGGAGCAGCATATCATCAGAGTAACCGCCAACTGCTGTCACTATACTGTCTGCTGTAGTTATCTTGAGCTGGTTAATTATCTTTGCGACTGTTAGCTTAGTTAGCAGTGGAGCTAGTGGCCCTACAGCTCACTGAAGTCTGCATAGATCACAACCCCGTATCACAGGGGGAGTCACTGCGGGCAGCGGGGCTCAGCTCAACTGGGCTCCACAGCCTGAACACAGCTGGAAACCAAACTGGGAATGGACACAGCCTCTGAGACCAGTGGAGTCCAGTTTGATGACAGGGGATACAGTAAGGAGGTGATTTACAGCGGCTCCAACGAGGAATATGACTTCAGGGATGGCAGGACATAGCGGGCAAAATGGCGTGTATTCATTTATGTCTCGTTTGAAAGAAGTTTTAAGATGAGTTAAGCCAATTAAGCTCGTCTTAGCTCAGTGAAAGAGGAGAAACTTGAATTCAGAAGGTGTACAGTTCCATGTTTCTGTTTAGTCAGGAAAATAGGTGTAAGAATATACATCTCTGAGCTGAAATTACAGAGGGATATCAGACTATCGCCTCTGGTATTATGAGGCAGCACGGGCCGGGGCCAGCTGGGTTGCACACTTAAGTAGATATCTCTGCAAGACAATAGACGTCTTTTGGCATAACACTAACACATTAACACTGCTGTTTTTTTTCCTATAATGTTGATAAAGTTAAACTAAAATTATTGCCATATCTTACAGGTGGCACCTTTATTGAACTTTTTACTCCATTACTTTTTTGATGGCTTTAGTTACCTTGTAAATTAACATTTTTCCTAACAAAACAATCATATGTTCAGATTATAAAATATATTTGACAACTTAACCCCTCCAAACTTTCCTGATGGTTTCATTTAAATAACTGTTCGAATCCCAAAGAGATTAAATTATCCAATATTTCACTAAAAGTCAAATATTAGAGAAAAGTAAAAAATCTAATGAGAAATTTTGTCATTTAATCATCTCACAACTCCTCAGATTTATCTGGGGATTGCTTAAAGGGACCTGACTCCGAAGTTAGGAACCACTGCACTAAACTACCAAACTTTGGTATACTGTATAAGGTAGTTAAAACTAGCTCCACTGGCCACTACTTTTAGATTGATTATTCAATATTAATAATCTTGAAAACGTAAAATATAATATCCAATTTGCAGAACAAGTACTTTTAATACTTAAATAATAAAACTTTTATACTTTCTTAGACAAAAGACTTATTTTTGGGCACTTTCTCAGGGAACTGGGTGGGGTGTCATAAATTAAAAGGACAACCACATCCAGCAGGATTAATCACATCGTTTCGATTTTCATCCAAGGTTTTAAGACCTGATGTCAGGTTGAGACACTTGAAAAAATAAATTGTTGTACATTATCATCTGTGATCAATAATGATTGAAAATGACTCCTGAGAAGTACTTGTTCCATACATACTGGAACCAAATCTGATGACTGTCACTAAATGGTGAATTAGCATAATTTTGTCCTCTTTATTTTCCCATATTACTATTACAATGCATCTCATTACATTATTTTAATACATCACCATATTGCATTATTTTGATTGGGCTAATCTGCTAGAACTGTGTGAGTTTTCAACCCTTTTAAAAGCAGTACAATTGCATTACAGTTCCAGGAGAAAGCCCTGTCATGGATTCAGGATGTTCATAATTTCGTTTTACAAATTTAAGAACATGATCACATGTATTCTGGATCTTAAGGTATGTGCAAAAAGAAAGAGAGCAACCTTTGAACATCTAAAAACCGTCTGTAATGCTGACAATAATACGAAACTGTCGATAAGAGATTCAATTAACTTCTCAACTGATTTGAAAGATGTCGCACTAAACCAAAAATTGTAGAGAGGTTCCAAGCACACATACGTTACACAAATATTTATGAAGTGGTGCTAATTCTTTCATGTCTGTAGTTATCAGAAGACAATAACAGGTATACCTGTTCGCCTTAAGCCTAACTGTCAGGATCATACACTGACAGTGTTCTGTCAGTACTGTTGACATGGGGGCTGTCACTCAACGTTCACAGAGATTATCCAGCATTCAACACTTACAGCAGTGCCAACAGTATCAGGACAGTTCTCTCTCTTACTTTTTAAACAGGAGGTTAATGGAAAAAGTCTACATCAAGTAGTATATCACAGCAAAAAAAAAAGGAAAAAAAAGAAATGGTTGCAGTAGTTTATATAAACACCAACATTCACATTCGGGAAAATGATCAAATCAACTCACCTAAACTTTCCAATCAATAACTGACCCCTCTCTTCCTTTTGGATTTGTAGCTTCAGTCGTAGACCTGTAATATCTGAGCCCCCTTCCCTCATGGATCTGTGCACCTTATGCCCCTTCACCCTGACAGTGAGCCGCTTTGATTAGATTGACTGTCTAGATGTGTATGGAAATGGTTGATGGGCTGGTTTCAGATTTTGGCAGCTTCGAAATATCATCCTCATTCTGTGCGTGCGTGCGTGCGTGTGTGTGTGTGTTTGGCACTCGCCCAGGCTCGCCTAAGTTATACAGAAAGAAAAACCTGCTGCAACAGGTTCCAAAAGATCTGCTGGTGCAGTCATTGGCAGCTGGCGGGGCTCTCTTCCTCCGTCCATCAGTCTTTCTTTGCCTGACTGAATGGTTACTTGTCTGAATGGGACACAAGATACACTACTGATCTCAGCCAGTGGCAGAGAGCGGGCGCCGTGCCCTGGTTTCTGAGCTCGCCCATGGCAAAGCCTGTCATACTGTAAATGTGATCTACTTCAACTTAACTGCTGCACATTCAAACAAACACATGCAGGTTATCTTGTGCATTTAAAGCACACATGCGTAGAACACATGCAGACTTACAGCTGGAGCAAACTGAAACAAACACACGGTCTACTCTGGTAAACAGAAGCAGTCAATCTGGAAATTTCAGTTTCTGATGCAACCATTAGGAGTTAATGTCATAACTAATGGACATACCCAACAATCAGGCTGTTGTTGTCTGCTGGATGTGAAGTCAAACTAGCCTCAGAACTAATAGACAGCTCCTAAGCACGTTTTAAGATGCTCCGTGGGGACATCTTTTCAAGCCTTTTCTTGTTTCTTGAAAGATGAGTTCCTCTCTGAAACGTTTGCAGTGACAGTATAAGAGTCTCAAAGAGTAAGAGGGGCAGAGAAATAAAAGAGAAAATGAGAGAGGGAGAGGGGTGTGTCAATACAGGTATATTCCTATCCTATCCTCCCAATGAACCAGGAAAACTGTAATAGCTCTAGCTCGTAGCTATACCTTCAACAAGCCCTGTCCTCAGCAGGAGGGTAAGGCAGAATGACAGACAGAGACAGAGGATTAATTACAGATTGAATAAACTCTTGTGTTACAGCGCAAGGCCTCTGCAGAGCGAAGCTACTGCTGAAGGCTCTTTCTGCCAAAGATGGAGTTCTTGAGGAGGGTGTAATGTGGGAACTGATTCCAAGGAGCAATTCAGTGAAAGTTTCTTTGTCTTCCCAATGCCCAATGCTCAGATGTTCTCAGTTGTAATATCATGTTTTGCAGAGTTAGAAAATGTTCTCAACCCTTTTATAATTTAAAAGCAATGAAAGTGTTTCTTTCTACCGTTCTAATCATCACCAGTCACGATTTGTAAGCATTAGTCATGGATTAGTTTTTACAATTCTTTAGATATCGGTTATGTGAGTCACTGTCTGCCTACAAGGCTTAGGCCCTTGAGTCAAAAGCAATCTGCTATATTCAAATCAGCATCCTGTCATCCAAGTGGAATTTAGGCATGCTTAGTCAACAACTATGACTCACGCACTGCGGCCTTGCACTGAAGACATTTTCAAGCAGATTGTTTCTTTGACCCTGTGTCACAACAGGTGCTTTGACTTGATGGAAAGCACATGCTGTCAGATCGCTGGCCAGACACGACAATGTGCTTGAAAGTGTCCAGCATTCACATGACATTTCCATGCTGCAGTTGTGTTTGGACAATTGCGTCAATGCAAAAAGTAATGCTGTTTTTACCTGTTGCAGTGACAGAAAGATGAGGTCAGGGTAAAGTTGTGTGTATGGTGTAAATTGTTATCTGACTATATTGAATGGATTTCCATAACGTTTTGTAAAGACATTCGTGTCACCCTTGTCATAACTTTGGCAATCCCCTTTCATCTAGCGGCATCATCAAGCCAAACGTTCTTTGGTTCATGACCAAATACCTGCAATACTTATGGCATTCCTCTCAGCCTCAACTGTACTTTGACTTTAGTGGTAAAAACCAAATACTAGTATGCATGCTAGCATGCTAACATGCTGTGGTGATTAAAGTGAATTGAATTGAATTGAATTGAATTGAATTGAATTGAATTGAATTGCTGCCAGCACGACTTGGGCCCTGATAAATAGCAGTAAAAGGATGGTCTGACAGATGAAATGAATCAAAGTAAAAACACCATTATCTTGGTACTTTAAAGAAGTGCTTCTTTTTGATTTATAATGCCAAATGAAGCTTTGTGTAACTTATCACAGACAGCACACTGGACTGTATGTCCACTAAAGGTGGCCATTGCAACCAAGGACTTTTCCCCCACCGATTGTTTAATTTGAATACTTTTAGTTACTTGCAAGATGTAAAACTACCTAGCCTATAAGCCTAAAAATAATAAAGTATGAACATATAGAAAATGGTAACATGATTCTGTATAGTAGAAATATGCTTCTTCTGCTTTGTTATTGTGCCATCTTGTTACAAAGTAACAAAGTAACGCATTAGAGTACTCAGATTACAGATTACTAACGTAACAAGTAATCAGTTAAAGTTTTCAAATAAACAATCCGTTACTTTTGAAATATCAACGCATTTCCCTTTTTTTTTTATTGCCTTAATTGAATGTTTGTTGAAACACGATGTACTGTAGCTAAAGAGTGTTATTGTTTTCGTAAATTGAAAGAGATTCTCTCATAGAGAGAGAAGTGGGTTTTACGATGAGTTTTTTGTTCAGAAAGTGTACGGATGTATTTTTCTGGACAATAAGGACAATAAGTATAACATTTTATTTCCTTTCTTGACATTTTTGAGTTTATTTTGTTTGTTTATGTATGAAGGTGATGGCCACTCGACACATCCCCCAGCTGAAACTACATCGTAAAGTGGTTGTCATTTTTGGTGGCGCAAAAGTACTCGAGTTGCTTTTCTCAGTAGGTAACACTGTAACGTAACAAGTTACATTTAAAAGTAACGCTACCCAACACTGGTCATCTGACGAGGTGGTCCTGAACCCCAGGTTGGAAACCACTGCTTTAACTCTTGACATGAATGACGACTTGTCATTTACTTGATTTATTTGCTTGTTTGTGATTGACACTAACAATGACGTTAGACTATATATAGACGGTATAGGTAGGATTTATTGCAGGACTATTGAATTATTGTTACCTAATAAATTGTCAACTAAGCTTATGAAAGGAGGATGAAATACAACAGAGGTCTCCAGCCAGCATCAAACACACATTGAGATTATATATCTTAACCCTGAGGCTACACCTCAATATAACTCATAGTTGAAAGTAGCACACCTTTTCTCTGGAAGTTGGCACTGTGAGAAGTATCGTGACAGTAGGTGTAGATAAACAAACTATTTTTTTTTCTTTTACACAATAGGAAGTTTGTCAGTTGACTACTTTTTGATGTGTGCCACACCTGTGCAGAAGCATATACTCTGACAAAATTTCTTTCCACAATCTAATCGGTGGATGTGGTTTGTGGCATAGCTCGTACTTGAACCAGGACCTTAATGTGTCTGTGAGTATGAATATGTACATTTGTCACTGCAGAGTCCATTGAATTAGTTTCATGACAATGTTTTTCTCTAATAAAGCATAATTTGTGAATCAGAAGATGAGTGTCAGATAAAGTAAATGAAAATCCAATTCCATACATGTCATCAGAAACAGATTTATGACTGTTTTTGAAAACTCAGCGGGGAACATCTAGAGTCCCCGAGGCAGTGGGATTTAACACTGACTTCACTTTTTGGCTCAGGGTGAGGTTATATAAATTTTGTCTGTTTTTCCAGGGACATTTCATAATAAAATGTGCAGCTGTTTCCCTAAATGATTTCTCATTATATTCACAATACCATTTCATCACCAAATCAGGTAAAAAAAAAAAAAAAAAAAAACAGGTTCATAACAGGTTCGCACAGCTGGTAACGTTTTCCAGGATATGAGACGATTCTGCATCATATTAATTCACATCTCACTAAGAAAAGTTCTTGCACATGGTGAGTAACCTAAGGAAAACATACCAATACCACTTGAGCTTTTAATCAGAAAATGTACTGCAGCTTTATACATCCTGCGTACACACACTGAGACAGGACTGGCTTACATTATGTTTGGAAAACGGCCAACAGAAAGACAAGATATCATGAGATATAAAGATGTTATCTTACCTCTGATAACTGACATCCATCACATCTCCATTAACTTCCATTGATGTGAGAGCCAAATTTACAAGAGTGATAGTTTTTCCCTTGAGTGATGCCGTCTTTCAGTCTTTACCAGAATGGTCACCAGATTAAAGAAAAATGTTTTCCATTTTATATCTGCTTACTCTTTTGACCTCGGTGTACAGTATTTACCATTTTAAAATCCCTTTTGCTCTTGGCCTACACACACAGCATATATATATGAACCCCTGCCAAAGAGTTCAATTAAATGTTTTTAATCCGTTTCCTATAATCGATTTCCCTAACCTTCAATCATTTTCTTTTTTCAGCCTTTCTCCCACATTGACCCTTTAAGTGGATTTGCCTTTTGTGTTCTTGGCTCTCTTTAAATCAATTGGGGACCCAGTGGTCCTAATCCTATGGATGGCAATGAGATTTGAGCCCATCATTAAATTCAACTGTCTCAATCAAAAAATAGAGTGACCCTGCAGCATCTCTGTTCCAATTTTTTTTTTCTTGTAAGCTGAATATTCTGTTGTTGAAAGAAAACACAAATTAGTTTCAGTAACAACAGAATTTTTAGAATTGCACGTAGTACAGTGTGTGTGTAAATTGCTCCAACTAAGAGAGTAGGGATGATTGTTGCTAACGTGTCAGGATTCTCTCTCTCCAGCCTACATAGAGCAAGGCTGAAGACGGAATCTCTCCATTCAGAGAGCCATAGTTACACTTGTGACCATCCAATATGTTTACTTCAGTTACCGGCCCAAAATAGTAATAACACAGAAAATGATGACACATTAGTTTGCAAATGGAAAAACAAAATCCTTGCTGTTTTTTTATGTTGTTTTATAGTTTATTACATTAGGATAGTGTAACATTATTTATTACAGATGCAATGAGAACTCACAACACCAAAGTTTTGCCACTGTATAATCTCTGCAATCCAGATTGGCATCTGCTTGCACGAACACTTGCTTTTAAACATTAGGGCATGGTTACACATAAGTGAATGCAGGTGTATGACCATCACCTGCCGAATGTGGGCAGTGCAGGATGTGACATACAGAAATGTGCTGGTTTGTAGTCCGTCTGAGCGGTCGACCACACAGACTTCTTTGCTATTGGTTGAGGCTCGCCGGGCACCAAAGTTAAACTCCACACCAGGCCAAGATGTGAGTTTTGTGTATGTGTGACCATGCTCTTACAGTATGTAGGTGAAAATAGATGTTAATATAAATGATGCTGTTGACTCTAAAAGCATTAAGTTCTTATCTGCCTGGTTGACTGTCCAGGAGGTGGTTGATCTAAATGAACTCAGTTCACTCAAAACAAGAAAAGGTTCCCCAGTGTTTCCAGTCAGCATGTCCAACTGGTTTCTGAAGAACATCACAATGTGAGGCAGGAAATAAGATTGAGAGCTGCATGGAAGAGGCTGCATCAGCACTCAAGGACTGGCCTTGGTGCACATCAGACAGTAGTGACTGGAGCAATCAGGGCGTCTGCCAGCCTTGTCTTCCAGTGGTGAAATCCTGATAAACAAGCATTGTTCGTCTGCCCCTGTTTCTCCCCTGTCTCCATTTTTCTGAGTTCATATTCAAGAAGCTCTGGTGACATTAGCCCAACTGGGAAAGGTATTCAGCTGGAACATGGCCGCGCCCCACGTGTTAATGGCAATGTTGATGGTTATGACTCCAACAAAGTTTAGAATGAATCCAGTTTTGGCCTGGAACAAGCAAAGAAATAATACAACATAAAAAAAATTGATTTGGACACTGTAGTGTTTTGTCAACATCATAATATCAAAGTAGGCCTTATACCAATCTCCTAATATTAATACCAATTTGTTGAAATACTGAGGCGTATACATTGCATTTGCTGCTCAGTCTGCCTGAGCTCAGTAATATTACTATTCAGGATATTGCCTGTGTGCAAATAGATAATAATGATCAGATATGAGGATTAATATAAGCTGCTTATCTAAGAACTGGATATGAGCCTTTATCCAAAACATTGTGTGCAAGTCAACACACTCATTTATAGGGTCTCTTTTCTTTTCTGAAAGGTCTTACCATGTCTATGACTTTAAGATTGCCGTAGGAGAAGGCGATGGCGTTGGGTGGAGTGGCTACAGGCAGCATGAAAGCCAGCGAGGCAGAGATGGTGCAGGGGAACATGACGTACAGTGGGTGTATCTTGATGGCGGTGGCCTGCATAAAAATAAAAAAAAAACATTAAAAAGGACTTACCATTCACACACATGCTAAACTGGCAAGTCTAAATCTGTCCTGCCCCCCGAGGGGGACGTTTTTGAAAAAAGTGCTATGGAAGGACAGAGTTGTCATACAAGGTCCATTAACAAGCAATTCTCTTTGACCTTAAGCAATAAAAAGTTTTATTTTCACAAACCTATAAATGCTGTGATTAGCTTAGCATAAAAACTGGAAGGTGCGGGAAACAACTCGCCTGGTGAGCCTGCCAGCACCTCTAAATCTCTCTAACTAACACTACACTGTACACACAGCTGGAGTGACACATTGTAACTCACTTGTTTAACCTCTACAGAAATAGAGATTTAAAGAAAAAAGTATTATGTGTTGTCTCACCATGGAGGCCAGTATTGGCAGAAAGAGAGTGGTGGTGGCAGTGTTGCTGGAACATTCGGTAAACATGGCCACCAGCAGACACAGCAGGATGGAGATGGCAAAAGGAGGGATGCTCTGCAGCGGTATGAGACTTTCTCCCAGCCACATAGAAAGTCCCGATTTCTTTATGCAGGGTGGGAAAACAAACATCAGCGTCCGAACATTTATAGGAAGGACTGTCAGAAAAATGGGGACTTGATGATCAATTGCATTACCTCACTTCCGTGCGCCAATGCAAAACCTCCTCCCAGAAGCAAAAGGATGTTCCAAGGCATTTTTTCATGGACGATGTCCCAATTAAGCAGAGGTGTAGGGGCTTCAGCAGGGGCCCCTAGTGGAACAAGGACAAGGAAGAAAAAATGTTTAAATCAGCTGACTTAATTTTCAGCTTGTAGTTAGGACAGTCATAAATAATGACATATATATAACCTGTAGAAAAACATAGCTTTTATTGTCTACAGATAAGATGCTGTGACCATAAGTGCACTCCAGAAAGATAAAAGGAGATGCAATAAACTAGTAAGCCATCATAGTCATCATCAAAATGTGATGCTGTAACTGGAGTCGTACTTAAAAGCAGATTTTTCTCCCGTCCACGGTGAGAAATGGACTTTGGCACCTCAAACTCTGTTTCATACCTTTTAAACTAACAGTGTTAAATCATTGTGTCACTCTTCTGTGTACAAAACACTCTGCTTTTCCACTCTTTGGGGAGTCACAAAGACCTGGTTGCTTATAGGCAGGAGCAGGACACGCTTAACTTATGTTACCAGGGGTGAAAAAAAATATTCATTGATACAAAAGTAATTTGTCTAAGAACAGCACAGCATGAGCTGTTGTACAGGCTTGACCTTGGTGCTATCACGCTACAACTCAGGAAGGAGTTGGGATAACATTAGAAAGCACTGAGTCAGCAAGACGATTTGTCAAGGGCAGTAAAAGTTATTGACTGAATGTTTGTCACAGATAGGACAGGCGTGATTATAAAACTGCACTCCTATCTTCATGTGACAGACCTGCCGCAACATGATACAAACAGAAAATGTAGTGCAACAGTGATTGAGCACTTTCCATTGTGCTGTTGTGCACAGATAAGAGCGAAAAAGAGATCAAGTTACCGCCTTCTTGCTTCAACACATAACGTGCTGATTTATGTATTTTTTACACCATGTTATTAATGTTGCTGAATCTTAAAATGTGAACCTCAAATGCTGCACAGTCAATTTGTACCTGTTGCGCACAGAAAATGATCTGAACCATGCAAGCTGACATACCATCCCTGGACTTCCCGCAGCATCTGGGCAAATTGGACGGGATGCAGAAGAAGAGTGATGACATTAATATGGCCACGGTGCCATCTGTCACGTACCTGATGAGAAAACACATTTAAAATATCTGCATTTGTACTGATTTACCTGTATTAACCTCCCGAAGAATCCCATGACTGAACAGAGGATTACAGGGTCAGGTCATAAGCTAACAGCTATAGACACCACGCACCATGGAGACCAAAGTTAAGTGATGTATACATCCATAATAGCAGACCATTCCTTATTTTCTCCTCCTAGACTGTAACTTTCCCTGGTTAACTGTTCACCTCGAGTTTTGAAGAGCTGTCTAACAAGCAGTTTTTGTACTCACTGTTTGTCTTGGTTGAAGAGCACAGTGGCCCAGCCGGGTATGAACCCAGGCTCCCTGGTGAACCACAGAAGAACCAGCAACGTGAAGATAACCAGCACACAGCCCTCAGCGAAGCTCATCCTGCCCAACTTTTTGTACTCATCTTTGATGACCTGGTATGCCTCCCTGTCACCATCTTTCTTTGTGCCACATCCAAAGGACTTTCTCAAGCTGGAATCACACGATGTGAAAATAAATGAGTCTGTTTTTATAACGCAGATGCTTTGGTAGCAACAATCAGAAGAGAGAATACCGCCAAACTTACTTGAAGCCCAAAAACATAAACTGCAGCCACAACCATGACAGGGCAAGCATTAGAATCATGTTGGGGAATGAGAAGCCAAACCAGCTTGCAAAGTTGATTACGCCGCCATTTTTTGGGAAGAGTCTGTTGATGATTAAAAAAGAAACATTACAAATAGACATATTTACTCAAGTGGATATTCATCTGTAGTTAGAAGAACCCAAACATGTAGCTGGACTCCTGAGATTAGCAAGTTTAGCAAGTTACTTAATAATTAGTGTGTTGTTGTTGTTTTTAGAAAGAGGAATTATTTTTGTTGTTTTGATGATCACTTATCTGTTAGTAAAGTAACACTTTCTCAATTTCATTGCTGGATCCACTTGGCATGGCTTTGAAATGAAACACATTTGGCAGCTTGAATGTGTTCACATTCGCTTTCACATCCAAATAATAATTCGCTGAAACTAGAGACTTGTTTAAAATGTCAGTACAGTTGCTTAATCTGGACTTTCATTCTTCTCCGAGGTGTGGCTACTGCTGGTGCTGCCACGGCTACAACGATATAACAGGGTATCTGGGTTGGTTTGAGTATAATAATATATAAATTTGCATGCAAGAAACTTGCCAAATTTTGTGTGTGTGTTTGTTCCGTGTTTTTTGCATGCCATACTCATCCATCTGGCCTTTCAGGATGACATTGGGTGTGGTTCCAGTGAGGGTTGCTGTCCCACCGATGCTGGCGGCGTAACAAACACTCAGGCTCATGCCTTTCGTCAGCTTCACATACTTCAGCTCTCTCTGCAGTCTCCGCTTTTCCAACTCTGAATCACAAACTTCTGCAGGGACAGAGATGACATCTTTATTTGAGGTGTCTAGTAAGATGGAGTGTGTATACAGTATATCTACTACAAGATCAATTTACTGCTTGGCCTCTCATGCTTTGCCAGTTTTTGTAATTGTTTTACTCAGTGACGGGTTTCTGTTGGATTTCAAGAGTTCTACGAAACTTTAGTTTGACACCCATCTTCCCTAAAGCAGCAGCTACTGACTTCTTTGGTGACTTAACCAACTGCTTGTCAATTATCTGACACGTAAAAATTGTATAAACAGAGATGGTACTTTTCATAAGATTAAGATTTGTATTTAAAACCTCAAACACAGCAGGAATACATTTGGCCTGCACTTTTGTTCCTCTACTTCTATCGTCTGTTAAAGAATTTTGAACTTTTATTATTCTTTTCTAAACCAGGCTGTAACTTCAAAGATAAAATACCTACTTGAAGTAACATCATTTTCTTTCATTTCCTTTATGTCATTGCTGCCATCATTTATATCTGCATCTGCAAAACACCATGAAAACAACATTAAAAAAAGAAAAGAAAGAAAGAAAAGTTTGTCACTGTGTCTCTCTCTCTCACACACACACACACACACACACACACACACCCATGTTGATGCTGCGGTCCTCTGATTTGATCTCCTTGTCATTGCTTTCTATGGTGTCACCCATCTCGAATGCCTGGTTGTCCTGACCATCCTTTGCAGCAGTCAACCTATAATTCCTCTGTTCTGAGTTGGCCTCTGTGTCACACAGCTGCTGCAGCACAGCATTGGCAATGGGCAGCATCATGGCTGTGGAGGCCGTGTTACTGATCCACATGGACAGAAAGGCTGTGGTGCCCATGAAACCGATCATGAGGCTGGAGAGGACGTGAGACAAATCATTAGATGGAAGGTTGAACGGTAAAAAGAGCATGTAAAGATGTTTGAGTGACAAATTAATATGGCCTAAAGAAAACTAGGAGCATTCTGGGAAGGGCTTCCAAAAAAAAATAGCCATGTTTTTGAGGAACATGTAAGTCTTACAGAGATGGTTTCACCCCCACAATTAGCAGAACTTGAAGGGCGATCCTCTTGTGCAGGTTCCAGTGCTCGACAGCAATGGCAACCAGCAGCCCACCAATAAAAAGCATGTTGGAGTCTTTCAGGTACTGGATACAAACCTGGATAAGGAAAGAAATACAAGGAAAACTAATTGTTTGATGCTTGTAAAGAGATTAAAAGAAAAAAAAAAGATGCTGTCAAACCAATTTCAAGAGATGGCCAATTAAAAAACATTTATACTGTATACATTTGGAAATACCTCGCCTGATTCCATGATGCCCATCATGGGGAAGAGAATGACGGGCAGCAGGGCGGTCACAGCCAGAGGGATACACTCTGTACACCAGTACAGCGCCATGAGGATTATTGCAAAGCCACATTTTGCCTCCTGCAATGACAGACAATGGCTGTGTTGCTGAACATGTTTAATGGAAACATAATGTTACACATGCTTGTAAACTATGTATTTGTACTTGACACATGTGTATGAGCGTTGGCTACTTGACAAAGACAGGAAGAAGAAACCTGTAAGAAAGCCTGTAAGGGAACTAAAACACACCAGAAACATCGTTATCTTGGGTAACCTACTATAGTTCAGTTAGTCTAGTTAAAATAACATTCTCTAATAACTACAGTAATCGTTTGAGTAAATGCTTTTATGACTAGAAAATGCATGTGTGCTTACTGCGGTCATTTTGCAGCTTTAACATTTGTAGACAGTCGTAAAAATTAAACAGGAATTTTGGAGACCTTTTGCCACAACTAATTTAGCACTAGTGTAATGTACAACCCATTAATTGCTTGTAATTATACTATACCATTATAATTAAGGGTGATTACCAAAATAACTGCTGAAGTCAAAGAATATTTTCTTTGTGATATAAAGAAAGTGTATTTTTATTCATTATTGTTCTTTGTGTTCACATATATTATTATACTGTACAAAATATGAACAGCTGAACAGGGAACAATCGTGAACCATCAAATGCTCATTGACTGAAACTGTGATGTTCATGATGAGCTGAAAGAGAAAAAAGGTTTTGGTCCTTGGATTAATAGTACTGAATGAGCCCCCTAACCATGAGCCCATAAACAGCTGAAGATTACATGGTACAAAGGATAACTGATGGAGACCTTCCTGGACATAGAGTAGCCTAGGAGTAAAGAGGAGTACAAATTAATCTACTTCCAGACTGATGTTGTTGATCCTCTTCTATTATCAGAGGTTACATCTCTCATTTTGTTGTAGTGGTTTCATAAAATCTGTCTGCAGATTTGTATGCAGGATTACTAAAACAAATACACTTTGTGGATTGAAGAAATTCATAAGAAACAAGCACATGACAGGGCAGAAATAAATTCCCATTTGATTCAAAGCCTATAAAGAGGAGATAATCATTTAATAATTGAAATTGTGTAAATACAACCTCACCGGTTATTTGAACTGTACTTATACTGAGCCTGCGTCCGAACAGCCAACCTAGGCTGCCATGACAATAACCCCAGGTGTCAACACACAGTCGACCCCCCATAGACCCTATGGCCCAAGTCATCCAGCAAACTGTGTGGTCACACACAATGCTCAGAGACAGAGGGTTTCAGGTGCAGTTCCAACTGACACTTGTAAAACCCGTAACCACCTTCACCAGCAACTGTCAACCAACTGACAAGGGGCTTCTTGGACAGGGCCTTTCCAGCCACGCCATCAACAAAGCAAACAAACAACCCCGTGTGTCTGATGGGGGATCATACGTTCGACATAACATGCTAATGTGCGAAATAGGTAAAGCAGATGCAGTTTCTCCTCCCCGTCCCCAGCGTGGGGAGCAGGACAAAAAGCATCCAACTGAATCATTCTTAACCCGAATGAGCTCCTTAAGTTCTTCGGAACAAAGGGCGCCACCAGCCGCTGCCTCTTAACCCCCTGAAGGAAGCGCTTCACCAGGCGGTGGCTGAAGACTGGTCTGTCGCCAAACCCCTCATGACAGGCGGAAAAGGCTGCTTCATATACCTTAACGGTGGCATCAGACAGCCCCGTAGAGTCCAGAAGAGGGCGGTGCCTGTGTGAGATAGAACAGCCCTTTTTTTGCCTCATTAACCTTTAAACTTATCTCCACAAAAACAAATCATCAAACAACTCTCTCCAATTCACTCTCTACCACCAAGATAATCTCTCACCACTTCTCTTATCTAGTATTTACAACACTTTTATTACATCTGCAGTCAGGGCTCTGTGACCTTGGCACTGCTTACTACTCCTTATCACATTGAGTAGTAGTAGTAACACAATACCTGCCTTATGGTATGTGTTCTACACATTAATATAACCAAGTTACTGATGACAAGACTCAGTTTTGTTAATATAACTTTAACGCAATGTGGGATTGTCTCCTTATCTAATGGCTTTGGAAGGAGTGGAAAAAATATCTGAAGATATTTGCTTTAAAAACTGACTTTTGATGTCATTTTGACATTGAAGGTTGAGTAAAATAATCAATCAGCTTCCTCACTCAGAACTTCTACAGTACTGAGAGACTTCACATGTTGGTGATGGACCTTGATGATTTGTAGACCTTTGTTGGACATCAGTGGTATTCATGTATTGACCATACAAGTAATGAGCATTGTGATTGAGGTAGTTCATAATAGTTTTTGGTGTCAGAAACAAAAAACCAAAGATCAAAGATAAGATGTGATAAAAACACATAGATCTATGCTCTACAAACAAATACCTACCATACCGTATCAATCTTGTATAGTAGATGCCTATATGCATCAAGCTAATTTAACGTGTTAGTGTTAGTACTGATAGATCCTACATCTAATTTTGTGGTAAAAGTTCTTTGAGAAGCATTGATGAGTTGACACCAGAAGCACACACTTAAATAAACGCATTAATATATACAGTACATGTTCAGCAACATTTGAGGGCCTAAAGTATTACAGTGGTGGCTTAATTTATGTATTGTATGACTTTGAACTAATATACAGTACATCATGCCATTAGCCAAGCCATCCCTGTACAGCAGGTCTGACGTCTATAATATGAGAACACATACCCGTGTTCATTTTCTTACCGGGGTCGGGATGATCAGCGGCAGAGGCAGGAGTAAAAGAGGTGTCAGGACTATCACAATGTAATTCCTATACCTCCACAGCCATGTAAGAAATCCAGCCATGTTCCACAAGGTGTGATGGACATCCAAGATATTAAAGAGTCAGAGGGGAAAACAATAATTAGTGGCACCACGGTACTATCTAAGAGACAGTAACGGACAAACTCACAGTATATATATATATAGGTATATACAGTATGTCACTCTGAAAAAAGATTAAAAATTAACTGGAGTGAGGGGCCTGCATGTACAGGGTGTGTTTCCATGTGTTTAGAAGGGGACAGATAAGGTAAACAGCCACAAGCAATACTCTGCAGAAAATCTAATCTTTTTGTTCTTGATTGTAAGCTGTGACAGCCGTTTTGTCTGCGCCGGGTTTAAAAGATAAAAAATGGTGATTATTAAAAGGATTATCACAGGGCTAACACATTCACGCTATTTCACACTTATGGGCACTTGATGTAGCAGTGGGAGGAATAAGGCTTAATCACTGGTTGTAAAACCGAGCAAGGCACATTGCACAAATTCATGAAATGCATGGGATGTCTTGAGAAATTCAGCACTAAAATTAACTCAATTAAACTATAACGTCTGAATATGCCTGACAAGAACTACAAAGTTATAAGTGTGTTATCTAAGTTTTGTAGAACAAAGAGCAAAAAAAGGGCAATCTGTAAAACAAAGCTATTAGATAGCATTGTTAAAAGTCCTTGGAAATAACTTGTGGGCGTAACTTATGAAAAACGATGTGGTGATTCCAAAGAAAAGCCTCTCGGAGAGGCTGAAATGCAGACCAACCAGATCAACCTTCTATTTTGAGTATATGATTGATGTTTTATTGCTTGAGGCAACTCTGAGTTTGTATTTAATTACGGACAAAGTCCTTGACAGAAGAGTGTGTTTCCTTGGAAGGCATTATGGGTTGTGAAACGTGAACCCTGCTTAAGGATTGAAAAAAGTGGGTGTTTAGACTTGACGTGTGGGTCTGAGGATCAGAGTTTTATATAAATACGGAACAAGAAGTTAATTTAAAGACTATACACAAAGACGTAACACATATCACATTAGTGATGCTTTCTCTGAATTTTTACAAAAACCTGAATGAGAAAACATTTTAAGCATGGCTGACTGCTTTTTCAAATGTTTAAACCTATCTCAATTAGATGTAGCTGAAGTAAAGTGTCCTGTCAATTGAGGATGTCATGGTTTTGGGTTTTACTTGGCTTGTTTCCCGTTTTATTTTGTAGTTCTCTCCTCGTGTCATGTGTTTTGCTTTACACTTCCCTCCTTTGTTTGCTAGTTCATTGTATTACCTGTCTCATGCCAGTATTTTTTCCGTGAATTACCTCTTGTGGATTTCCTGTATCTTTGTATTGTATCTGGATTTTGCCTCTTCATTTTTAGATTTGTTTGCCTTATTGGCATCTGGGTCCTCCACTTTGAGTTACTCTCTCGTTTCCACTCCTGTTACCCTTATGGACGACTTGTGGGTCGTCCACAATTCATTTTTCTCTGGTGCATTTTTCACAGGTGCAATTCGAACATCACCTACGAGTAGAGAATTGTATGTTATCGTTTTTGAAATCAGATCCTGAATTCTATCAATCATAAAAAACAAACTTGGCTACTTACTGGAAGATTAGCACACTCCTGCCAAGCATTACAAAGTACAAATTAATTGCTCTGTGAATATTTCTGCCAAACTGACCTGAGTAGGGTGTGTTCTGGTTGGCAGTTCGAGTTATAGTCATTGGATTCTAGGGAGTAGAGAGAAGAAACATTAAAACACCTTAAAACGAATAAGTCATAATCAGGCCTTATATTTTACAGAGCTAGGTTGTTGTATGCTGTATTATATACTTCAAATTTAGCCTACTTAATAAGCTAATTTAATCACTTATCTTTAACACATCATTAGAATTATGAGTTATCAATAGAGGAAAATACTGGTAGTATAGTTTCAAAACAAAAAGGTTACTTACCTAGCACCTTTAAATACATTTACACAATCAATTAATCAAACTAATTTGGGGTAAACTTGTCCTCAAAGAGGCAATCTGTGTCACTAGTTGTCAGCTGCTGCCATCTTGTTACCATCTGCTACTCCTGTCCTCAATTGCATGACGTGCATGCTATTTATCAAGTTATTATGTTTATAAGATATGTTGTTTTATTCCATTTTTGAGGCGCCTTTTTATCAGTGACTACCAATCTAGACATTCAACCCCTCCCTCCCTTTGTGCGCAGTTTAGGCTTACAAGCAATCTCAAGTCATTAAAATAGTCCAGGGAAAAATGGATTTTAAGCTGTGGCGTTTTAATGATTATCAGTTATTTTTGTGGGAATTTGGGGGAAAGCACTTGACAGTAGTAGTGTTTTTAAGACTATAAATTGGTGTCTGGGTGTGGTCTTGGTGTTTCCACACCCGTTTGGTTCGGTTTAAACAAACTGGTCCAAAAATATAGCCTCATTTTATCTGTTAAATTAATAGACTGTTTTTATTTTATCATAAAGAATTAAACCCAGTGAAATATAAAAGTGGTCCCAGGGGTAGTAGTTCACCTCTGCGTCCAGACGGGGTTGCTGAGTCCCCGCTTTAATATAATGTGCACCGGTTTCGCTTCCTTTGTTTAGCTGAGTTGGCAGATAAGTCACCTTCAAGCTCCAGAGGAAGCAACACAGACATTAGCATATTAACTACCGTTATGATGATTATCTAACGCACAGCTAACTTACAGTGTTACAGAAAGGAGTAACGCCAGAGCACTCGCTGTGTTCAGATACTCTGAATACAAAGTTAGCAACATTAACGGTCACAAAGTTTATGTTTACTGTAGTGTAAATCGCGTCGACATGAACGAGCCGGACACAGCGAGGATCCTCCGCCGCGATGAGCTCACATCAACCGACAATGGCGTGTCGACTAACGGCTGTGGTCACACAGAGGAGCCTGACGTACCGACCACCT